>OY720450.1:2714200-2746700 GCA_963082715.1 Harpalus rubripes
TGGGTAAAGATTTGGTGGGTCACATTGTAATGAGCCTGTTTCACATTTTTCAAAAAGTATTTTAAATGGAAGTTTATTCAATATTTTTCTTATTAACAGTTATTTTTATAATAATTTGTTGTTTGTGTCGTAGAAGCACATACATTACGTCATTCACAGCCAATAGAAAAACAGTTTTTCCGTCAACTACATTTATTTTTGTTATTTAGATAAATAAACGTAGGCGTTAGTTTGTCACATGTTAATAACAAACTTCTAATATGTAGAAAACGTATATTAAAGAACGTGTTTTAAATGGCACAAAATTGACCCCTGTGGTGCACTCTCCACGCCAGCAATGAGTGCCCGTGAGGTGACGCCTGGTAAACGCCCGCACGGTTCAAATATGTCACCATCATTACCGATATCTGCGCATACAAAGCGGATTGGCACACCCAGCAATGGGTAATATGCCGTGATGTTATATTTTTTTTATTTTATAAAATGAGTTCTTTATACTATTTTTTATATTTTGCGCCTTCTACAATAACATTTACTTACTCAATTTGTGATTATATTTGTAACCATTTGTACATTTTTATGTAAATAATCTTCCCTAAATAAAATGAAAAAAATAATAATAATTTCGACATTATATTATTAAAATGAATTGTCAATTAACTAAAAATAAATTAGGTAAAAATGGGTTAAAGAAACGTCATCTAGTACCAACCGTCTAAAATAAAAAATTGCGCATCAAAATGAAGGTCATTACGATACGCAATTGCGAATCGTAATGACTTCATTATGAACGCAAAATATAAAAAAGTATTAATACAAATCTGTAGAAAATTTAATAATCTTTAATTTTTTTAATAACAGTAATCTCGAAAAAATAAAATTTAAAAATATTTTTCAAAAAAAAACCTGTTATGAGCTTCAAGTATAGTGCCATTTCCGGTTATCCGATTTACACCAAAATGTAATGTGGTCTTTCCATAATAGGAAAAGGTCGAAATACAATGTTTCAAAATTTTCTGAATGATAGTATTTGAGTTAGAGTGGAGGATCCACACACACTCGCACATACACACACACACACACACACACACACACACACACACACACACACACACACACACACACACACACACACACATACACACACATACACACATATACATACATACATACATACATACATACATACATACATACATACATACATACATACATACATACATACATACATACATACATACATACATACATACACACATACATACATACATACATACACATACACACACATACATACATAGATACATACACACAGACATCATCGTGAAAAGGTTAAAATTGGATTCTAGGGAACTTAAAACATGGTCATTTACCAAAATCTCGATATGCGTTTTTTTAGCACGATCCCTATAACTCCCTTACCAAGGGTAGCGGGAGGTAAAAACCAGAATTGTTTAAATAAACAAATTGCATCCAAAAGAACTGGTTTTTGTCCAAGATACAATCATCCCAGTTAAAACCATTATTAATAGAGTTTTTGTTGTCCCTGAAAAGGGATGTTATATTAAGCGTCGATGGAAGCCAACACGGATCGAAGCGGAGTGATTTTTTTCCGGCGGGTTAAAATGTTTAGAAAAATTAAAGTGTCACTTCGAAACTATTATTCACGAAAGATGACTATTCAAAGTCATTTGTGAGCCGTCTGATATAATATTACTTGCAGATAACTTCATTGCATTTCGTTTGCATAGACGTGCAACATGAAATATTTATGGACACATTTTAACTGAAAAAATAAGAATAATTCATTTGAAAATTATGTTTCTTTCTAAATAATGCCTTTCTGAAAGATTTATGTTCTTCACTTATGTTTGTGCAAAATACAAAAACATAGACTTAACTTATAAACCAAGGAATAATAATTTGATTTAAACGTCAACGCCACTGGGTAAATATTAGCACAGAGGGCAGTGTAGTAGATAATTAGGTATCTGTAATTCTACGACATATGTCATTATTATTTATAGTGTGTTAGAAAATAATGCCACTATTTACGTATATCTTTCACACCACATAAATTAAATAGACGTAGGTCAAATAATCTTTCTCTTTCTAATACAAAGTGTTGCTAAGCTACTGCTATAAAGTGATGTGTATTCATTCTTCGAACAAACGACCTTGAATAGTTATCTTTCGTGAATAATAGTGTAATTTCATATATTTACAGTTACGAAAAAATCTACCAATTTGTATGCTCGCTAAAAGTGCAAGATTTATTTCTCTCGCCCAAAAGCCCATTGCATACATATGACCATCGCCCACTTGACTATCGTCTCGGAATAATATTTTTGATTCTGCTTAAATTCGGTGCCCGTAAAGTATGAAATTTCTAAACCTACATGCCAATTTACAAATCTACATTAGTAAAATCAGGTTGCAAATTAAGAAATTAGAGAATAAATTGCAACATTAACAAAATTTGCTCGGTTCGACATTTCGAAAAGAGATATACTCGTACCATGAAAATTTGCACGGTTATTAAGACAATTAACCAATTCACAAGGTTATATATGTATCTATAAAAAAAGTTTGACGCTGCACGAATTTGACACTGTTATCGGCAATTAATTGATTTTCATACTATCATACTTATATAAATCTGTCTGCCAAAACTTTACCAAGGAAAGCTACTGCTTACATTTATATATTTTATAATAAGTTACCTTTTGTTGTGTTGTTTTCTTTAAATTTTTCATATCACAAAACATAATCACCAATTTTTTAACATAATAACACATTACACTATAGTGGTCTGTATACAACTGATTGCAGATAATTTTGGATTGAACTTGTCTGTTCATTGTTTGTTTCGATCAAATTCATACATGAAAATATTATTTTTTATATTTTGCGTTCATAATGAAGTCATTACGATACGCAATTGCGTATCGTAATGACCTTCATTTCGATACGCAATTTTTTGTTTTAGACGGTTGGTACTAGATGACGTTTCTTTAACCCATTTTTACCTAATTTATTTTTAGTTAATTGAGAATTTTTTTTTTATTTATGGCAGATTATTTACATGAAAATGTACAAATGGTTACAATATAATCACTAATTGAGTAAGTAAATGTTATTGTAGAAGGCGCAAAATATAAAAAATAGTATAAAGAACTCATTTTATAAGACTTTCTTTCGCACTTTGACGCATGCGAAAAAACATGTCTTATAAAACACGCTCTTTAATATACTATTATTGAAAACGATGTTTAAATGTTTTCTTCTGTCCCAAATTCAAATTATGAGAATTCATTTTACAATTCTATAAAGACCTATATAAAAGGTACATATTTATCAAAATTAAGAGCTCTTGCTTACTATATATGGTTTTGCATGTACATATTTTGTTTTATTTAAATTTTATTGTGATTTTTAGAATTGTCGGAAAATATTGATAATAACTTCCGAAAATTTCTATTTTCCGTATTTAAGCTTTCCACATTCATATAAAGAGTTGATTAGATTTTGGGTAACATTGGACGACCGGAAGTGATACTTTACTCGAAGCCCATAGCAGTTTTTATTTAAAAAAATATATTAAAATATAATCCAAAACTTCTTAATTCTAGTATTTAAGACTTTCATATCAAGGGAAATAACATATTAGATTTTGGCTAAAATTAATAAACCGGAAGTGATAGATTACTTGAAGCTCTGAACAGATTTTAGTGAGAAATATGATATATTCAAAAACATTATAAAGTCAGTACTTAAGACTATTATATGAAAGGGAACAATATATTAGATTTTGGCTAAAATTGATAAACCGGAAGTGATACTTTACTTGAAGCTCTGAACAGATTTTCGTGAAAAATATATTATGATATATTCCAAAACTTTTCTAATTTGGTATTTAACACTTTTAAATTAATGAGAACGACATATTAGATTTTTTCTAAAATTGTTGAACCGGAAATAATATTTTACTTAAAGCTCTGAACAGATTTTCGTGAAAAATATTTTGTTATATACCGAAATTTTTCAAATTTGGCATTTAAAACTTTTATATTAATAAAAAGGACATATCAGATTTTTCTAAAATTGATAAACCGGTAGTGATACTTTACTTGAAGCTCAGAACATATTTTCCAGAAAAATATATTGATACAATCCAGAACTTTTCAAATTTTGTTTTTAAGACTTTTATATTATTGAGAACGACATATTATATTTTTTCTAAGATTGATAAACCGAAAGTAGTATACAGAATGCAATAAACAGATTTTCTTGAAAAAATCTATTAAAACATGATCCAAAACTTATCAAATTTGGTATTTAAAACTCGTGTATAATTTGAAACAACATATTAGATTTTGACTATACTTATATGATAAACCGGAAGTGGTACTTAATTTGAAGCTCTTAACAGATTTTCGAGGAAAAACAATAAAATATAATCCAAAATTTCGTATCACATATTTTTCTATTTATTGGAACAACAAATTAGATTTTGTTTACAAACGATCAATCGGAAGTGATACTTTACTTAAAGCTCATTGCTATTTTAAACATGGAATTGGCGGGAGGTTATGTGCAGGCCACATCAGATTTTTTATATTACTATTAAACTTTTACTTAAGATACATTTTAAAAAATGTGAAACCGGCTCAAAAATATGAAATCCGAAAATAGCGCAAAAATCGCCCAGGATACACAATTATTAATGGTATCGAGGACCTAAAAAAAAAAAAACGACGCGATGACGCACGGGCGTGTGGCGCCAAAAAAGGTTAATACGCCACCTCAAACGTTGCAGAAAAAGAGACCGAGAAAGACCTAAAGACAATTGGGATAATGTAATACTGAAGATCTTGGAGAAGACAAACACGACGATGCAAGACGCTATGAAGATTGATACGCGACTATAGTATATTATATACTCAGGGACTAAAGTGCATATTCAATCCTGTGAGTGAAGTTTAATAAATACCTGAGGGATTGAATGCACTTTAGTCCTGTGGTATATACGCTATTTTTCGCACTCCCGTATCAAATGGAACCATATTAGTGTAAAAGAAATTAATCTTACAATTTGACAATACAAATGTCAAAAATTTTGCTCAAATTTAAACTCAACGCCTGCTCAAAATGTAGTGCAGATACGAATAAATAAATCATAGTAACTACTCGTATATGATGTTATGGAAACATCTTATTTATTTTTACTTTAGTTCCCAGGGTTTTTTTCATATTTAATCCCTCTGGGACTGAATTTGAACTTTAGTCCCTGAAATGAGTGATTAGAATCGCTCTTTAGTCTCGGGAGTGCGAAAAATATATTTGTGCACCCTATACCTTACGCCCTTACGGTAAAAGGGTATCTGACAATATGTATATGAGTTTCTTGTTTACATTGACTAACCATTTCCTATAAAATATGTGTAATATGTTTGCATACCATTGAATGAATAATTATAAGTTTATGGTAAAAGTTATAATTATTTTGGTATGCGATTAACCTTGTTCAAAAAGTGTTTCGTAGTTGTAACTATGAATAATCTCTTTAAATAAGATATATTAAAAGTTACTTAGATCGTTAAATGTTTTACAGCTCATATTATTATTAAAACTAAAACTAGGTAATAAAGTATACAATATTAATTCGCTTCAGTAAATAAGTATAGAAAAATCATAAATATAAATACAGTATAATTTTACTACTTGATATACAATTTTAAATTAGCACAAAATTACCCCTGTAACGTACAGAATTTGAATGACCATGGTCAAATTTTTTTTATCATTTCCATTCACCATTTGACACGTGGCTGTTTTTGAGATTCTTTCAAATTGTGATGGATCCAATGACTGCAAAGCTTCCTGTCATTCAAATAATCATGCAAAATCATATATGTTTGTTTCGCCGCAATATCTAAGATGCCTCTATCTCACTATATGTTGCATGCCGATCTGCCAAAATCATTTCACGCACAGCATCGATATTCTTCACGACAACAAAGGCACATGGATGACCTTTGCAAAGATTGTCATGAAACGTTAGTCTTCCACGCTTGAATTCAGCGAATCACTTATACAGCATAGTTTTGGATGATGCTTTAGCCCCAAATACCAAGTAAGTTTTTCCGCACATTGCTGTGGAGTTAAACCGTATCGAAAGTAATAAAAAATCATCATTCGGAAATCACGATTTGAAATTTCTATTTTTTTACACATTTATAACTTTATTAAATTCTGTTGAAATGAATCTGCTCGGTTATTAACCTGGGAAAAAACAAAAATGAATTTTAAGTCAATTATTTTTCTAATAACTATAGTGAAAATGAAAAAGCAGAAGACTCACGTCATCAATAAATATTACTAGATAATGACGTCACTTGTTACTACGTTTACATGGGGTCCTAATTTATTCTAGAAAATGCAATGCATGTTGCATAACTTACTGTATACAATGCATGCATGTAAGTAATTAAAATAATTAATAACAAAACTAAACTATTTTTGAAAATAATCACTTTCTTTTATATATTTATTTTTATATATTTATTAATTTATTTGTTTATTACATATATTTGGATTTAATTATGTACAATTTAAAGTACATATATGTATGTACTCAACATATTTCACCATAATCAATACAATACATAATTATATTGCTAGATGCTGCCTTCCCAATACCCGACGATTGGTCGTCCTCTCTTCTTCTTCCCTGGTGGTATCCACTGAAATATACGCTTTGGCCAGCTATTTTCCTCCATCTTCATTAAGTGACCGAACCATTTTAGAGATCTCGTCTCTATTCTGTCTATTATAGTTAGTGAAGTTTAATTACAACAGTTTCTTCTGCGTTCAGTATTTGCTGTCAATAAAATATATATAAAAAAAAACCGTTTTAGTTTCTTCTGAATTTAGTATTTTGTGGGTTGTGTTTACGCTACAGTATTACTGCAGTGCCCAATTACCGGACAGGCTGACTAGGCTGCAGCCTAGGGCGCACAGATTTTGGGGGCGCGCAATTTTCTCGTTGTTTGGGCTTTTTCGGTGATGTTAAAGGTTCGCCTCTTCTAACTTTTCCCGAAATCTTGCACACAGCAGATTTGCTTATTTGTAGGGCATCTGCTGCTCTCTAAAAATACATAATTCAATTAAAGTTTGATAACAAAAGAAATGTTTGAAAAAAATTACCTCTCGAACGGCTTTTAACGGAATCAAAGGCCCACCGTTGGCCAGTTTCCGTTCGAAGTAGTTCACGACATTCGTTATTTGCTTCTGCGATTGCTTTGTTAAAGCTTTTGGCATGACTGCAGATGGATTATTTTGTAATATTTATTAAAACAAACCAATAATATTCAGGGCCTGGTTTAGGTCGTCTTAGCTCTAACCAAATGAAAGCACCCCAAAAACTATAATGAGACGAGAAAATTGTGCGCCCCCAAAATCTGTGCGCCCTAGGCTGCAGCTTAGTCAGCTTATCCGGTAATTCGGCACTGCAGTAATTCTCTAGCGTAAACACAACTCACAAACTACTAACTTCAGAAGAAACTAAAACGGTTTTTTCTAATATATTTTATTGACAGCAAAGTGACAGTTCAATATATTTTTTACAAAACAATAATACATAACTACTTTGATATTTGCAATCATTTATATTAATTCAAGTCACTTGTGCCTGGATGAGATGAGTTGACGATCACTGACAATCAAGTGACAGGGACAGGATCGATATTTGATCGATTTTAAATTCAATGTAAACATGGACATTGTCAGTAGTGCTACCGTTATGATATGAAAATTAACTACATTTATTTCAAATAATTTTGTATTCCCTAAAAGGAATAAGGATTGACTTGGATATGAAGGTAAATTTCATTAATATATAAGTTTCTTAATACTAGTATTTTTTATTCCTTCTTTTTTAAAAAATAAATAACACCCAATAATTTCTATAAGTTATATTTCGTTTTATAAGGTTTTTTTCAGGTCGATGACGTGAGTCTTCTGCTTATTCATTTTCAGTATATCACTCGTTTATCACAATGTCTGAAGTCACGAAAATTGAGTATCGAGCTGTAATCAAATTCTTTATCCGAGAAGGCTTTTCTCCTCAATGTATCAAAGATCGGCTGGATGGAGTTTATGGGAAAAATTCACCGTCTTATTCTGTGGTAAAAGATTGGTCGAAACGGTTTCGATTTGGGCAGGAATCCTTGAAAGATGACGTCAAAATAGGAAAGACGGCGGACGTGGTGACGGACGACAATATAGCCCTTACCTAGTATTAGGCGACCGACGCCTGAAGGTGAAAGAAATATGTCACATGACGGGGCTTTCTGATACAAGTATTCGTCGAATCATCCACGATCATTTAGGCATAAATAAAGCTAGTGCAAGGTGGGTCCCCAAACATCTTTTAGCAGTTCAGCGCCAACGTCGTATTGAATGTGCTCAAAACTTTTTTAAGCTATGTGATGTAAACCCAAAGGTGTTGAAGACAATTGTCACAGGAGATGAAACTATGGTTCTCTACTATGATCCTTTATCCAAAAGGGAGTCGATGGAATAGAGGCGAAAAGGAAAAACACGTCAAGAAAGTTCAGAGTCTGCCAGTCGACAAAAAAGGTGATAGCTACGATCTTTTGGGATTGTGAGGGCATTCTTCTTATAGACTTTAAAGAGCATAACACGACAGTCAATAAGACGTGGTAAACTAACCAGAGGCGCGCGTTTGCTGCATGACAATGTTGCAATTGCGCAAGCTACGATTCGTGACTGCGGTTTTGAACAAATTGATCATCCTCCTTATAGTCCAGATATTGCCCCCAGTGACGACGAAGCAGTGAAGGCTACAGTTTGGCCACATTTTGAAGACAAACCAAAGGAATATTTTTTTAAGGGTATTGAATTGTTACTGAAACGTTATAATAAGTGCATTGATGTCAGGGGGGATTATATTGAAAAATTAAATTTAATTGTGTCTACAGCGTTTACTCAGTACCGCTCAGCTCCGAAAGAAAGAACAACAATTTACTGCGTCTACCTGTAGTGAGTTGTGACGAACTGAGATTTTGACTAAAGGAAAACAACTTTTGATTCTAATATCAAGTGATTGATAGATATTACATGATCAAATTAATTTTAAAAAACTTGATGTCTTAATTAAAATCTAATAAAAATTTCAATTCAAATTTCTTTGGGCGTGACTATCTTATATAACATCTTTCGTTTTAATTTTAAAAGGCAAACAATAAATAACTTTTTTTGCTCGTTGCATTTTAATTTTTGGCGGCATATGCTCAACGAACTGTGAAGTTTTACTTTTAATTTCAAATCACATATTATTAATTTAGTTTTGTAATGAACCCAAATAATAATCTTGACCCGGAAAAGGATAGGAAATTTTACTTTTATAGCTTTTAACTTATGTAATATCATTTGAAAAGACGGACATGTATGTGTTAGATTATTAGACATTTGTGAGATATAATGTTTCATATGACTGTATACCAATACATTATTATGTAACATATATGTCTAAATATATTATCGTATAATCTTTTATTCATTTTATTTACGATGGAGTTTTTCCCTTCCGTCACCTTTAGGTAAGGAAGTTATTGTCTTTGGTAAAAAAATTCGGTGGTGAGTTTTTAATGAATAAGCACGTTTTAAGGTCCCTAGAATACGATTTTACTATTTTTACGATGATGTCTGTGTGGGTGTGCGTGTGTGTGTGTGTGTGTGTGTGTGTGTGTGTGTAACAAAATTTTCATCTACGATAACTCTAATACTACAATTCCAAAAATTATAATTCTTTCGTATTCCTCTTCGTTGCATCTATATGAAGAGTTGATTAGATTTTGGTTATAATTGGTAAACCGGAAGTACCCTCATTTGAAGATTTTAACTGTTTTTCTTGAAAAAACGATGTTAAATATCATTTTTTCACTTTTAATGTTATTATAAATATTAAATAACATTGTATTCTCCATACGATTTGACTGCATTTTGTACTTCATATTAAATGGATATAGGGGTGTATTCTGTAAAAAAATGTTAATTTTAACATGCCTTTAAAAAATTATATGTTAACATGACTGTTAACAATAAATTCATTTTATGGTATTCTCTACGCGAAAATTTGACACTGCTGTTAAAATCATAAATGCTAAATACTAGAATGAAGTGATCAACAAGACAGAAAAAGGCACGTCTTTACTAAAGTCATGTAGTTAGTAACCATAACACAAATAAATAAACATGATAAAAAAAAGTAAACAACTGTCAGTTTATGTGTCACTTTGAAATTTTAGAAAACGAATGTATCACTTTGAAATTTTAGAAAAACGAATGGAAATAATACTTCGGAAAATAAGTAAAAATCTGCTGCATAATCATGTCTCATTTTTAGATTCCATATTAAAAATGAATTACATTGAAATTACAAATTATTAAATCATCATTCGGTATGTAAAATTTCTTCATCCTCAGAACAGAATGACAATCAAAAATGTTAAGTTGGTTTGAC
The DNA here is from genome assembly GCA_963082715.1 of Harpalus rubripes. Lineage (NCBI taxonomy): Eukaryota > Metazoa > Arthropoda > Insecta > Coleoptera > Carabidae > Harpalus > Harpalus rubripes. The sequence goes on from OY720450.1 coordinate 2,724,750, forward strand.
GATCAAGACAGGAATAAGATATTTTAATTGCATTTAATACCTACATTAAAATAAAGTCCTATGTTTTACGATACATTTAAATCGTGCTCTCGATAAGGTTCAATAGTGAATCTTTGTCGAATTATTTTAATTAAATATTCCTATTGGCATCAGGCTGTGATATACAAAGACATACGGTGGCACGGGTGACCGTTATTAAATAAAATACTTGGTAAAACACTTGTATATTTTATTAAATATCACCTAGATATTTTTTATATTCATCCATGGTAATTTTCTTTCGTTTTCTATTACATTTTCATTAATTAGAAGTGCATCATATTCAAATGCTGTGATAATTTTATTGTATAAACATATGTTAAAATTTTAAAGGCATCGATTTGAATGACGTTAAAATATACAGTTTTAACACCTCATTTTAACACGGGTGTTAAAATTTGAACAGAATTGATAGTTACAGAATACAAAATATATTTTAACAGCAAGTTTATTTTTAACATACTGTTTAAAATTAACAGTTGCCTTACAGAATACACCCCATAGAGTTATAAAATTAAATTTCATAAATTAGCTAGCTATGCTAGAAACAGCTACTATATTAAGAAAATTCTGATTGAAAGATGTCAGTGTCAAGTGCAATTGACATATTCGTAGTACATTAGTGTTATAATTTTACTCGAAATATAGGATATTTTTACTCGAAACTTTCTGTATGGACTTTGTATAAAATACATACAACTGTCGAAAGGTACAAGAATTTAGAATCTTTTGCAAGGAACTTTCTGTTTGGATTTTATAGAAAATACATACGCATTTACGAAAATTCTACCGGTAGATACCGCATCTACTGACTGTGTTCGAAAACACAAGTGGAAAAAAGTTACCGTGTTCGAAAATTCTACAATATCTACCAGATCCATATAAAAGTTTGTTAACTATATAAAATTTCTAATTTTTTTTATAGGTTATGGATCTACCCTGTTTACCACTTCCGTTCTTAAAATATCGATTCCGGTAGCTATAACGTGATAATCAGCTGTTTACCGGTAACAGTTCACCGGTAGAATTTTCGTAAATGCCTCATATAACTGACGGAAGGTAATGTGCTGGCCACATCAGATTTTTTACATTGTGCCAAAAGTAAACGATCTTGGTAGAAAATAAATCTGGACTAAAAGAAGATCCTTTAAATTCCTGTAGAACTATTATCAAAATTTTTGTAAGTCTATATTTCAAATAGTGGAAAGAATTTTGTAGAATTAATTAAAAAATATATTATTAATATAAATAAAAATAAATTAATATTTATATCAAATGGTATGAATATGAGTAATCATTTTGCTATTAAAACATTAGCTTCCAACATAGCTGTCATCCATATATGGAACTGATCATAATATATTTCCTTATGGTAGTGTAAACTGTTCTTAATCTTACGAGCAATAATTATAACACAATTAGCAACTAAAATGTTTGTTAATTAATCAAATATAACTAGGTCCTCTTTTAAAGAAAGTTACTTTCGTTAAACAAAAAATACATTCATTTTCAAGTGTATACTTACTGTAACATTATCATATCCACACTTAAGATGAGTGTTAGGTAACGTTTAATGATTTGTGTCTCACGATATAGATACATTTATTACATAACAATGTTTTTTGACGGTAGTAGAATAATAAAAAAGGAAGTGCTTTCAAACCGACAAGATTTTTACTATAATTTGGTCAAAATTATATATTTTCCGTAGATATTACATTACACTTAAACTTGTTACCCAATTTTGGGTCTGTCTTTTAACTGTCAGTTAATTATTATTATTATTATTATTATTATTATTATTATTATTGTTATTATTATTATTATTATTATTATTATTATTATTATTATTATTATTATTATTATTATTATTATTATTATTATTATAATTAAGGTACATTCACAAATGAAAATTAGGTTTAGATTTATGTTTTATACTTTAGATTTAAAGACCTTGGCCGCATATTATGTTATGACTCCATTCACATTTCAGAATTTAGTGTCTCTAAATCCAAATCAAACATTGCAAGGTCCAAAGTTTAGCTTTATGATTTAGTTTGACGTCACAAACTTCACCAATAAGAAAAAGTCTAAAACGATATAGAAATATACATCCATCTTTATTTAGTATTCACTTGGTAGATTCAGCCTTTAAACCAAATGCGAGAAGAACAAGGAGACTGGTAAAACTTAATTGCTGAAATATAATAAATTATGCCAAGCGAATTCACGGCGCACGGGTATCTACAACTATTATTCACGAAAGATGACTATTCAAGGTCATTTATTCGAAGAAAGAATACACATCACTTTATAGCAGTAGCTTAGCAACATTTTGTATTAGAAAGAGAAAGATTATTTGACCTACGTCTGTTTAATTTATGTGGTGTGACAGATATACGTAAATAGTGGCATTACTTTCTAACACACTATAAATAATAATGACATATGTCGTAGAATTACAGATACCTAATTATCTACTACACTGCCCTCTGTGCTAATATTTACCCAGTGGCATTGACGTTTAAATCAAATTATTATTCCTTGGTTTATAAGTTAAGTCTATGTTTTTGTATTTTGCAAAAACATAAGTGAAGAACATAAATCTTTCAGAAAGGCATTATTTAGAATGAAACATAATTTTCAAATGAATTATTCTTATTTTTTCAGTAAAAATGTGTCCATAAATATTTCAGGTTCTTCGCTCATGCATACAAAATGCAATGAAGTTATCTGCAAGTAATATTATATCAGACGGTTCACAAATGACCTTGAATAGTCATCTTTCGTGAATAATAGTTTATTAAGTATTGCTCTTACTTAAATCTAAACAAAATACATAAACCTAATTTTCATTTGTGAATGCACCTTTATTCGTGTCGAAACCATATACATAGTATAAATAATTAATACACAATATTCCTCTTTGTTTCATCCAAATGAAGAGCTGATTAAATTTTGGTTATAATTGGTCAACCGGAAGTAAAAACGATGTTAAATATCATTTTTTCAAATTTAATGTTATTATAAATATTGAAAAATATTTCATTCTCCATCCGATTTGAATGCACTTTATACTTCATATTAAATGAATATAGAGTTAAAAAATTATAAAGAAATTAAATATCATATATTTGCCAGCTATGCTATAACAGCTGCTATATTAAGAAAATTCTGGTCATAGCAGGATATTTATATTATAACCTAAAAATGGCATTATGAAAGTATAACAGTTTCCTTATAAATAACCTTGTTCAATGTCCACAAAGTAAAGTCACGTTTACAAACTGATTTGCATTAAGTCCAGTATACACTACGCACAGAAACGAGTATGAAATTTAATTACATTATTGCATAAAATTACAAGAACTAATTCATAATACCGGAGCTTTGCTTTCTGGAAAATTATTCAATATTATTTCTGCATTGTAAATGTCATTGTGGTTAAATGTAACAGAAATAATAATAAAAAGGTGTGCATTGTATATTAAATTTATTGATAACAATCAATCATGAAAGGAATTTCCGTCCGTTGCTTTACATTAAGAAGAATGATTGTATGTAAGAAAAACAATTGAATTTTGGTTCAACATAATTTTAATCTATACCTTACCAATTCGTATTGTAGATAATGGGGCATAGTTTTTAAATCTCCGATTGGCTGAAATTGAAGACAGCGATGAATTGGTTAAATGCTGAGGGCTGTTTTCTTAACCAGCCTCACTTTAAGACTTTAGTTAAAATTACTTTAAGCCTTTATCTTTACTTTAAAGTAATGCTACAGTGCTTGCAAAAGTGCCAAAGTCATGTTATAATAATGAACACAACTTTTAAATTAGCGTTACAGTAAAGATAAAGTTATGAAAACAGCCCTTTAGGTGTTTTGTAGACAGTAAAGTATTGCAATTGCTTCTGCAGTACAGCTGCTGTCTTCGTTTGGTAGCTTGATTGTGTTTATGTTTTGGTTGTGTACAATTGCTGCCCCTGTTGTTGTCTTTGTTTTGGATCCATTTGTGTATATGAATATGTGGTCTTCGTACTGGGTAAGGATATTGTTGAAAGACGATTTGTAGATGATATCGTTTGTCTCGTTTTTGTTACTTTCGGCCTAATTCTATAAGGGCCGGTATTTCCATCTTCGGATAAAGTGCTGGATAACTTATCTGTCGGATAAATGAACAATATCACATCAAAAATGACATTCAATATAATTTACAACATTTATGCTTTTATTTTGATGCGGTATTTTATCATTTATCTGACGGATAGTTATCCTGAACTTTATCTGGATGTGGAAATACCGGCCCTAAGCAAAGCTGTTAAAATTAACAACTGTTTTCGGTTGTTAAATTGAATGTCAGTTGCTAAGTTCAAAATTCCAATTCTTTATTACATCAAATTGCTAAAATTTAACAACTAGTCGTTACGTCGAGTTGTTAATCTAGCAACTGCATTTCTCCCGTTGTTAGTATTGAACAATCGTTGTTTAATGTTTTTTCTTGAAAATTTAGTGTTAGGAAATAAACTTTTACTGGAAATACAGGGACGACGTTTTTAGACAAGATTTTTGCAAAGAAATTTGCGAGATATTAGTAATCCATTCTCAGTATCGGAAAAAAATATTTACAGAGATATAGAAACTGAGCAAGGTGTTGTTCATGATTTAATTCGTGAATTGGATGGTCTCATGCTTCAAGCATACTGAGTCAGTATATGCCCAAAGGTCTCATGTTACAAGATTAAGAGTTTATATTTATTCCAAACTTAAATATTTTAATTTTTAATATTGAACAAATTTTCAGATTCTCTACCAAAAAGATCTGAATTCAATTTTTTAAAATTTATTTTCATTTATCTTACACATTTAAATTTAAACAATGTCAAATTTCTATTATTTTTACTGCTAAAACTTCTAGACGATGGTCATGCGTCATTCCTGATGAGATTCTTGAAATTTCGAAATCGATCGCATCGAATTGAATAAACATGTATACTAAACTGGAAAACTTCATCAGATTCTCCCAACACTTAATTTCTATGCTTAGCTATGGGTCTTATAAAGAGATGACATGGCAAAATTCCAATTTATCAAGTCAATCAACCATTTGAAAAATTTCCAACTAGCAGTTATCAAAACTGAAATTGAAAACTAGCTTTGTTACTTAATTAGTCCAAAATTATCCTGAAATCTACCATTAGAGAACATTGTTCCGCGGAATATCTTGCAGCCCAAGTTTTCTTATCACTCATTATTAAAAACTCAAACGTCAAACGAATCAAAATCTGTCACTTTAGGTTGTGAATAGAGTAGAAATATATGTACAAATATTAAGAATCGACATGCCTTTTAACTCACTTGTTAATAACTTCACTGCTATATTTAACAACGATTGTTCAGAACGACGTTTTTAACAATGTCGTTAATTATGTATTTACTGAATATCAATTGAATGACAGTTGTTACAAGAGTTGCTAAAGATCGTTGTCAACTCTCAGTTGTTACCGAACAACTATCATAGTGAATTAGGCCAAATATATAACTATGACCAATAATTATACCTATACATTTTTAGATAAGATTTGTGCAAAGAAATTTGCGAGATATTAGTAATCCATTCTCAATATCGGAAAAAAATATTTACAGAGATATTCAAACTGAGCAAGGTGTCGTTCATGATTTAATTCGTGAATTGCATGGTCTCATACTTCAAGCATACTGAGTCAGTATATGCTCGAAGGTCTCATGTCACAAGATGAAAGATTTACATTTATTCCAAACTTAAATGTTTTAATTCTTAATACATTAATATTGAACAAGTTTTCTGATTTTCTCCCGAAAAGATCTAAATTTATTTTTGTAATTTATTTTCATTTATCTTACACATTAATTAAACAGCCATTTTAACAATGTCAAATTTTTACTGCTAAAACTTCTAGACGCTGGTCATGTCATGCCTGATGGTGAGATTCTTGAAATTTCGAAATCGATCGCATTCAACCATAGGATTTACATAAACATGTATACTAATCTGGAGAACTTCATCAGATTCTCCTAACACTTAAATTCTACGCCTGGCTATGGGTGTTTTAAAGAGATTAAAGGGCAAAATTTCAATTTTCCGTGAAGTCATTCAACGATTTGCAAAATTTCCAACTAGCAGTTATCAGAAATGAAATGCAAAACTAGCTCTGTCATTTAATTAGCCCAAAATCTTTCACCCCGACTTTTCTTATCACTCATTATTAAAAACTCAACCGACAAACTGATCAAAATCTGTCACTTTATGCTGTCAATAGAGTAGAAATATGTACCTTTAAATATTGAGAATCGACATGCCTTTTAACTGACTTGTCACGATGATGTCTGTGTGTATGCATGTGTGTATGTATGTTTGTATGTGTGTGTGGATCCTTTACTCTAACTCAAATACTATCATTCAGAAAATTTTGAAACCTTGAACCTCGAATTTTTTCCGTAATGGAAAGAGCCCATTAGATTTTGGTGTAAATCGGATAACCGGAAATGGTACTTTATTAGAAGCTCAAAATAGATTTTCTTCGAAAAATACGTTTAAATGTTATTTTCTCGAGATTAATGTTATTATAAAAATTAAAGATTATTAAATTTTCTACAGATTTGCATTACTACTTTTTCTATATATTTTATAGATAAATTCATAAAATTATCTATAAATTTAATCCCGGAGCCGACACTTTAAACAAGCAAATCTCCTTGGTTACACAGTTCATATCTTAAATGTATGTAACTGACAGATAAATGTCAATGTCAAAGAACTAATCATTTCAAATTAATAACAGTAACGTTTTAAAAAGAAAATAGTAAATAGAACCCTAGCTATATGGAATGGATCTTAATACAGTTTCCGCAATAACTAAATATGTAAGTATATATATATATATATATATATATATATATATATATATATATATGTATATATATATATATATATATATATATATATATATATATATATATATATATATATATATATATATATATATTTAAATTGATAAAAATTAAATGTTGGCCACATCAGATTTTTTTACGATGATGTCTGTGTATGTGTGTGTGTGTGACGATTTTTTCGTCAACGATAACTCCGTATTTAAGTTTTCTGTAGTCATAAAAAGTTGATTAGATTTTGGCTAAAATTAATGAACCAGAAGTGATACTTTACTTGAAGTTCTGAACAGATTTTCGTGAAAAATATATTGTGGTATATTCGAAAACTTGAATTTAAGACTTTTATATAAAGGCAAGCAGCAGATTAGATTTTGGCTAAAATTGATAAACCGGAAGTGATACTTTTTTAAAAGCTCTGAACACATTTTCGTGACAAATAAATTGATACAATCCAAAACTTTTCAAATTTGGTATTTAAGACTTTTATATTAATATTAATTAACAACATACTAGATGTTTTCTAAAATTGATAAACCGGAACTACTACTTTACAGGAAGCTATAAACAGATTTTCTTGAAAAAATACATTAAAACATCATTCAAAACTTCTCAAATTTGGTATTTAAAACTCGTGTATAACTTGAAACATTATATTTTGACTATACCTATATGATAAACCGAAGTGGTACTTAATTTGGAGCTCCTAACAGATATTCGAGAAAAAACAATAAAATATAATCCAAAATTTGGTATAACAGACTTTTCTATTTATTGGAACAACAAATTAGATTTTGTTTACAAACGATCAACCGGAAGTGATACTTTACTTAAAGCACATTGCTATTTCAAACATGGAATTGACGGGAGGTCATGTGTTGGCCACATCAGATTTTTTTATTAATTTATTTGTTTATAGATATACTATATTTATCATTATGTAGATTATATAATCGTATGATTGGAGCATCATCATATATGAAGAAATTGTTGATGTATGTATAAATGTCATCTATTTCTAAATATATTTAATTAAAAACCCGAAAATTTTAGTGATTAGTTTTTTAATCGTAAATATCACAAATTATAAATATGAAATATTTTAATTGCATTTTCATTTAGATTCAATGAACCTAATAAATACCAAATTTAAGTTTTATTTAAAGTTTTTAGAATAGCTGTAACTTCTTGTAGGTATTAATATTCTTATCAATTTTGATTAAATACATGCTAAACACTTGTGATCTTGAGATCGTGAGTATGAGCCAAAATATTTTAGTATTTGTACAAGCACGGCCATTTGTACATAAAATTAAAAATCCATAAAAAAATGATATTAAAAAAACTATAATATAAAATTGTAAAAACAGGTAAAAGTCTTGATATAAACTGTTATAATTAATTATAAACTTTTGGTTTACATATCATTAACTTAACACAGTTTCTCTTAATTGATTTCGCAAATTATTTCGCAAATTTTTTGGGCCAATGCTTTTCTTATATCTGTCAAAATAATATAATAGGTATGGTCCTCCTACAAAGATTTTACTTGTTTCCTTCAAAATAATTTCATTTAGTTTCAAAATAATCAATCAAGGTTTCTCAAAAAATGCCTGAATAACTCTCAAACCACTTCTAATATATTATAGCATTTGAAATGATCGTTGCTAAACGATAAAAAAGAAATAATTGTTTCCGTCGACTCCGTAGAGAGTATGTCATCTTTTTTCTCAAGATGGAGATATTAGTTATTATATAAGTCAACTCAAAAGAAATTTTTAATTCAACGTAAGAAAGAATGTTTGAGAAACAATAAATAGAAAGTACTTAAAAGTTTTTTGTGAAGTCGGAATTTAATATGACAAATATTATTTTGTGGTTAAAAACTCTGTACACTTCTTACATGATACAGTAAAATCTTCCTTGCAAGATTTATGGGATAATACTCACAGGAAAATATGCAGGGCTTAGGGATACAATGCCTAATAGAATTAAAACTGGTATTACTAATAAAGGCGATGTAACCCAATATTATATGGAGCAATACTTGAATAACATATTCAGTATTTGTAAGTTGAAAATCTATTTTATACTAGTCGAAAGAAATCTGTAGAAATTTGTCACCATTTGCATAGGTTTTATAATTTTTTTCTTAAAAATATTAACCGGCCTAACTAATGTGAGTTTGGGCTAGTTATTTATTGTATTATCCTGTGTTCAATAAATGATTATTTCTGTAAAGTTGTACATTTGTTCCTTTTTAAATCCTTCCAGACATCCAATATTTGTAAAAATGATAAATAACCTAAATAATAATTTGTTTTAAAAATGTTGTAATTTTTACCTTCCGTCACCTTTAGGTAAGGCAGGTCTTTGGTCAAAAAAATCGGTGCTGAGTTTTTGATGAAAAAGCACATTTTAGAGTCCCTGGAATAAGATTTTACTATTTTTACGGAGTGTGTGTGTGTGTGTGTGTGTATGCGTGCGTGCGTGTGTGTGTGTGTATGTGTGTGTGTGTGTGTGTGTGTGTGTGTGTGTGTGTGACGATTTTTTCGGATCCGATAACTCAAACACTACAATTCAAAAAATTATAATTTTTTCGTATTCCTTTTTTTACATCCATGAGAAGAGATTATTAGATTTGGTTATCATTGGTCAACCGGAAATACCCCCAATTTTAGATTTTAACAGTTTTTCTTGAAAAAACACTGTTAAATATCATTTTTCCATATTTAATGTTATAGGGGGTCTCATGGCCGCGTGCCTGAGTGACAGGTTGCGAATCTGGGGAACTGGGTTCGATCTCGACCGACGCCAAATATTTCGAATTTTAAATGGCACATAATTGACCCCTGTAGTGCACTCTCCACGCCAGTAATGAGTGCCGGTGAGGTGACGCCTGGTAAGCGCCCGCACGGTGCAAATATTTCATCATTACATATATCTGTGTACAAAGCGGATTTGCACACCCAGCAATGGGTAATAAGCCGTGATGATATATTTATTTAATTTATTTAATGTTATTATAAATATTAAAGAATATAATAATTTGATTACATTTTATACTTCATATTCAATGAATATAGTTGTGCTCTGTTCCATTTAAACCAGTCAGTAGATAGCACTGGCAATAGCGCAAATCTGAAGTAGCCGAAATTACATTGGGTAAACTTGTCTCTTGTCTCTAATTTCAGCCAATCATAAAGGTCAAAACTATTCCCTATGCTCCGCAATACTGAATGGCTAAATTGGAACAAGGTGTAAAAAATTATAAAGCAATTAAATTTCATAAAGCAGTTAGCTATACTATATTCATGGAAACCGCTACTATATTAAAAAAATGCTGATTGACAGATGTCAGTGTCAAGTGTAATTGACATGTTTGTTATAATTTTACTGGAAATATATAATCTCTTAGGTACATGGAACTTTCTGTATGGAATTTGTACAAAATACATGGAACTGACGGAAGGCAATGTGCTGGCCACATCAGATTTTTTTTTATTTCTATACAGGTTTCCAAGTAATTTATTAGTATATTACTATATGGAAAATTCTGTAATTAATATATCTTAAAGGCAGATATAAACACGATATTCTGTAAAAACTTAAAAATTATTTCTAATTTTAAGGCCGTAAAGCAAAGCTTTTATTTACATCCAGTTTTAATTTTTTTTTTTAGGAACTAGGCCTCGGATTAAAATTATATTTATGCTGTTTGAAAGATAATTTAACACGCCTTAACATAATTCCAAATTAATTAGAATTCCTTCCGTGTTTTCAAACGAAAAGTTCTAAAATAAATGGCATGACACAAATTAACATTTACACTTTGAAACTGATATAACACTGAAAACGAATTATGTGTAAATTAATGCAACGATAATAACTGCAATCTGTCAAAACTGTGTCCAACTGTGTGATACTCGTGATAGCAACCACCACAGCAACCACGTAAATATGCGCTGTTTTTGATATCGATTTCTGCACTTGCAAAGGATCTTTCAAACAGCATAAATTTATTTTAATCTGAGGCCTAGCTACTAAAATAATAATTAATATTAAAACTGCGAAGTGGTCAATTTCTATGCAAGTACGTAAGTGTATTACATTGTTGATATATTTACTCATATACTTTCAATAACTTTGTAAAAACTAGTACTGTAAAAGCTTGTGGACAAATGAATAATAATTACATGTAATAAAAAGTAAATATTTTTGAAGGATACTAGAATTAATTAATTTTAATTATGACAGTACTATTACCATTACTATTTTATACATAATTCAATTACCTATAATTGTGGTTTTTCTAAAAACAATAGATAGCAGGACATTCAAATATGACACATAACAAAAAAAAACTTTTTATTTTATTTAAATATGTCGTTTTACTTTCACATATGAATAGATAAATGTATTTAAAATGCAAAATTTCGTAATATAAAAATGTCAAACGGAAACTATCAAAAATTTCTAATAAAATTACAATGAATACATTAGCATTTCCTATTTAGCTTAAATAATGTATTCTTCCTACATGATTTTCCTATTATACCGACTTGTTAAGATATTTTGTAAGCTCTCACCAAAAGGACTTTTGAACTATGACAGATATCTTTACAGGTCATTAACCTCTGAAATTTATTTATTTATTTATTTTTATTTATTTATAATAATAGGCCGTACAACAGGAGCTAGTCCCAATTATAGTACAGCACTAATTTACAAACAACAATGAACAATAATTTGAAAGTTGTAGTGTAGATACAATTTTATACAAGGAAATAAAATAAATATTTAATATAATTTACCATATAAATGAATATAATAAAGTTACGAATTAATGGCAGAAATATAGTTAATAACAGTCTTCTTAAATTTTATTAAGTTGAAGAAAAACATGTCTATATCATTAATATGACTCAAAAAATTATTGTAGGTTATAGGTAACCTAATTGCAGGTGAGTTCATTTCGGAATTAGTTTTAACATTTTTTATAAAGATCAAATTACATGAACGAGTGGAACGAACAGGTATCCTTATGCAGAACTTGCCAACGAGAAATGGGCTATCAAAAAAGTTGTTAAATATTTTGTACAAAAATACCAAATCGAGAACTATACGTCTATTTTGTAACGTCATGAGATTAGTGGAGTTCTGAGGAAATTTCCAGTTCATGAAAGAGATAAATTTTCGTTGCACTCGTTCAATTCTACTTATATATATTTGATATTGAGGAGACCAACAAATTGAAGCGAATTCAAGCTGCGATCGGACTAGGGTATAATATAGATTAGTAAATGACTTATAATTACAAAAAAGTTTGCCAATTCGCAGAATGAAGCCCAACATTCTGTAAGCCTTTTTTACAATTCTGTCAATATGGATATCAAATAATAATTTAGCGTCGAGAATGACACCAAGATCCTTAATCTGCGTAACTCGATTAACGGGGTTTTGGTTAATATAATAATTGAATTGAAGCACATTTCTGTTACGAGTAAATGTTATACAAGAGCATTTACTAATATTTAACAATAACTGATTATCTATTAGATACGAGCTAAGCCTGTCAAGGTCAGCTTGAAGATCTAAAGCATCAGAATTATTCGAGACGGCTTTAAAGATCTTAAGATCATCTGCATACATACTAAAATTACTATTAATAAAACATTTATTTATATCATTGATAAAAATGATGAAAAGGAGTGGCCCTAGATGGGATCCCTGTGGTACTCCAGAGGTCACAGGAAGATAATTCGATGTAAAACCATTGAATGAAACACACTGGTACCTATCTGTCAAGTAAGATTTGAACCACTGAAGTAGATTACTATGTATGCCGTACATCTCTAATTTCGACAATAATAGGGAGTGGTTAATTTTATCGAACGCTTTGCTGAAATCAGTATAAACTGCGTCGATTTGTGTCCTTTCATTCATGTGTTCCAAAATAAAATCTGTATACTCTACCAAGTTAGTATCAACAGAGCGACCTTTAAAGAAACCATGTTGTTCAAGGTTTATAATATGTTTAAACGATGAAAATAAATGTTTATAAATTATTTTTTCTAGAACCTTTTCGAAAATGCATAATTTTGAAATAGGTCGATAATTTTCAATAGAATTCCTGTTACCAGACTTAAAAACTGGAGTAATTTGTGCTTTTTTCCAAATACTGGGACAATAACCTTCAGTAAGTGATTTATTGTAGATTAATGTTAGAGGATGGCAAAGGGAGGAGGAGCATGATTTTACAAGTAAAGAGGGAATTCCATCTGCACCAGCTCCTTTGTTTGTATCTAGAGTAGACAAAACATCGAGTACTTCATTCTCATTTGTAACAATTTGACCAATACTTATATTATTTGTCAACATATTATAGTTACAAGCAGGGGGCGTATTATTATTATTATTTGAAAAGACTGATTGGAAATAATCAGCGAACATATTACTTATTTCATGGCCATCACTGGAGCTGCAATCGTTATATGACATATTTGATGGAATACTGTCTTTTTTTACAGAGGAAACATAACTCCAAAACTTTTTTATATTGCCAGGGATTTCTTGTTCTATGTTTTTTAAATAATTATTGTAGCATGTTGTGGATAAATATTTCACTTGTCTCCTAAGCGAAGAAAAGGTTATATAATCCGAGGCATTGTGGAACCTTTTAAATTTGCAATGAGCTTTGTGTTTCTTTTTAATTAAATTTATGAGTTCCGAGGAGAACCAAGAAGGGTATGTATTTTTAGGAATTAGTTTTTTGGGGACATATGATTCAATAGTTTTATTCAAAATGTCATAAAATTTATTAACTGAATGCTCTGAATTCAAACCATGAAATTCTTCAGCCCAGTTTATTTTTGAGAAGTGATCATTTATAACGTTGTAATCAGCCTTTTTAAATAATAACACCTCCCTGTTGTTATGTTCCAATGTCGATTGCAATTCACAATGATAATAAGTAACTAGCGGTGGATGATGCAGATCTACTTTTGTGAGAGGTGTACTACACTGAATAGTGTTCATGCAATCGACATTAGACAAAACTAAATCTAAACATCGATTATTTTGATTCAAAATGCCGTTAAATTGTTTTAAATTACAATAAGATATATTATTACCATCTATGTAAGATTGGTGTAGTATAACTAGCGAATGAAAGTTGACGTTTAAATTATTTTATAGATGTGGTTTCTTTTGAAACCCTAGAGAGGTATAGAATGGGCTACTTGCGTGCCATTTTTTTATTTAATATTTTTGAAGAGATGATAATAACTTGCTACCCCTATTTTTTCTTTTGGCAAAATTTTCATTAATTAGCCAGAAAAAACATTAATGAAATTTTAATATTTAAATTACCGCCATGTATATGACGTTGAATTACGCCTAATTAACGAATGGCCGTAAAGCAATAACATCAGTACGTCCAATAGCAACGGTATGTGCGGGTAATTTAAACATGACAGATCATCTGTTTGATGTTTGAATAATAGTTTGGAGGTTAATATTTTTGTTTGTCATTTTAATCTTGTACGAGTATAAGCTAAGTTAAATTCCTTCAAAATCATGCTTAACAAATCGAAATACGTAATAAAAGTAACAGAAACCACGCAAATTGTAAATAATAAAGAAGAGAAACAGTGACAGAAAAATGATCTAATGTCAAAATTAAATTAAAACTCGCACTCGCTCGCCATCTACAGGTTACATTTTTAAATATGCATCCCTTTCTCCAATTCAAAATAATGACGTCAGAGAAAATTTTCTTTCTTAATTTATTAAAAAACAAATAATTTTGATTAAATAAAATTTATATTTTTACATACGTATTAAACTTTACTTTAGGTATTTAGTGATAGATATCAGATTTTCAGTACCACGCAAGTAGCCTATTGTATGAAATATTCAGGTATAAATTTTTGCATGAACCCATTTAAATACTGGTCTAGGAAAGCACAGAAATACATCACTATATTTTGATCTTTATACTATTTAGTTTGGCAATTCTATGAAACATGATTATTTTTAATTTCTTCTAACAGTAATTCCGACTCGAGGGTTGCTTACATCTGAAACGAACGAACTAGAATTTACGGTATTAAATTTTTTAAATACATCCCTGAATCCTGTTGCTAGGGTCATTTTAAATGCCTCCTGGTATTGAGTACAATTCTAACCTTCTGTAACGGAATACATAAGGGTCAGTTTCCTTTCAAATTACATATAGGAAAATGTTTTCAAAGAAACCACATCCATTAAATAATCTAAACGTCTACTTTCATTCGCTAGTCATACCATATAGCCGAAAACAGTATCTGTCGACTCTGCGAAGAAGACGAAGAAACTTCAGAACACATTGTACGTGAATAATAATAAAAAATGGATAATTATTTTGTAACAACTTCAACTCAAGGATATTTACATATAAAAGTAAATATTATAGGTTGTTACAGTTTCATATTAAAAAAATATATTAATTAATGTTACATTATTAGAAATATGGATCAATTTATATTGTATGATTCATCTACTCCGATATATGTACTTAATAATTATTAACTAATAAAAACATATTGTTATAACGGTGGTTAAACACGTATTAAAAACTAATAAGTGAATGTACTATAAAAACACAGTAAAAATAATACTTAGAATGACGTGTGTGCACTTTCAGTTTTTTCTCTAGTTACGAAATAGCGTGGGAAATGAGAACAAAAGAGTTATATATAAATAAATATATCCGTCACTCAATAAGTTCGTTGGATGACATATCGATACTGTCATTATTGACATATTTTCAGGAAGTACTAACCTTCAAACGATACGTGTCAAAATTTTATGACAATTTTACGTTTACAAGTGACAGTGGTTTTAGTGACGCTACTTTTGTAATTTTCAATACAATGGAAAAATTCGTGTGTTGATAAAACATTGCTGTTTAATGGGAAAAAATACCGTTCTCGGCTCCATCGAGACAAATGGTAGAGAAGTGGTTTGCTGATTTTAAATACTGCTTCCAGCCACAATTTTCTTCGCATCTTTTGGCATATTTATAAATTCAATAGTAGGTTTGATCCTTGCGCATTTTATATTGGATTTTTTATTATCTAACACGAATAAAACTAAAAAATTTGACACTTGTTTGACAACTTTGACAATATATAGTTATCATAACACTTGTAACAACACAAGAATTGACACTATAAAGGGACCAATTGGAGCCAATGAAGATGTATGTATTGTGACGTCACATTCTGTTTCAGATCACGTGACTTTTTCAAAATATTATCCAAATTAAAAAAATGAATTGTATATCTAATGAATATTTGGTGATATTTTCAAATTTGAGGCTATTTATTTAAATAATGATATCTTTTTAAATTTAATACTTAGAAGGCATATAAAAATTCTTGCAACAGCCCTATTGTTATTATTTTAAATTTTCTTTTTCGATCCTAACTACCTGATTTTCTTATTCTCAATTAGTATAGCAATTTGGCAGTGTACGACTTTGGCTATTTTTGGACATGGTAGAAGATTTTCGCCTAAAGAAGAGATTGACGCTGCAATTCATAATTCTTTTGATAGCTTTCCAAAAGAAGATTCGTATAAGTATAATTATTCAAATATTGTAAGTCATACTCTGCACCTCGTAGTTGTAAAAGTTTAACATACATTTAAACAAAATGAATAAAAATATAAATAAAAGAAAAAGTTGCAGCTATCGTTATTGTTTCATGCAACACACTTTTTGTCGCTAACATAAGAACTTAACATACCAAAGTGACAGTGTTCGAATCTTACTTTTAAAATAATTAATTTTTATTGAGCTTACGTACTCCATAGAAAAATACTACCAACATAAAGAGAATGTGTGTTTTTGGAGATTTTTTTGCATTTAAATGAAGCGGTATGCTTTTCCCTCTGGTTCATATTGTCACGTCGGCGTTAATAACACATTTTTGAATGTTTATTTTGATGGTGAAAGTGCTGACGCAATTTTTCTTTCACCAGAGGTCGTCTAGGTGACAGAGTCAAGCTCTCTTTGTCTATCTAATGCTAAAACTACATGATAATATCGCATTCTTCAAGTTTGGCTATGTAGTTGAGATATATAAGACGTTGACACTGCAAAATAGTTATTTATCATGCAAGGGAGGTAAATAGTAGAGTAAAATTACTTTAAGAATGAGATACTGACGCCACGACAGCTGTGCGAAGTTCATGACGTTTGCATGACATGAATACCGATTCTTGAAATATGAGAATTTTCTCACAAGGTGACATAAAATTTCATCTCACTCTCATCTCATTTCATATTTTCTTACTTTTTACCTCTCGAGAGAGGTATTGAATTCATGCTAAAAATCGCATATCCAGATTTTAGTGAATAAGCACGTTTTAAGGTCCCTAGAATCCGATTATAACATTTTTACGATGATGTCGTGTCTGTGTGTGGATGTGTGTGTATGTGTGTGTGTGTGTGTGTGTGTGTGTGTGTGTGTGTGTGTGTGTTTGTGTGTGTGGATGTGTGTGTGAATGTGTGGATGTTGAATCCACGATTTCTCAAATACTATAAGACTTAAGACATTTTTAACTACGGATTCCTCAATCTAACAATAATGGGAAGAGTTGATTAAGTTTTGGTAACAATTGGACAACCGGAAGTACTAGTTACAAGAAACAATCTTCTAAATATTATTTATCGAAAATTTATGTAAATACTTATATTAAAGAACGTTAAATTATTTATTTGATAAATATAAATTCATTATTGTATCTTCTATAGATTTAGAGATAAAGAAATGCATATAAAATAATTTGATGTAAAAAATCTCAGATCAAACTACTTCAAGGCAAGAAATTCAAATGTTTGAAATTGACACATAAATGTCGCTGTCAAATATATTTGTATGCCACTGCCAAAAATATTTGTACATCATTATGAAGATTATGAAAATAAAAAAAGTCAAGAACGCAAAAGATTATACTTAAAAAAGAATATAAAAGGAATTTGCGAAAAAATGACAAATATAAAGAAAAAGGAAAGTAGAAAAAGAATATATATATATATATATATATATATATATATATATATATATATATATATATATATATATATATATATATATATATATTTAAAGGTGTAGGTACATAGGAGATTAACATGGGATTCAGTTTTTGTCAAATTCCTGCTCGCCTAATTATTTTTAGCAAAAATGCGTCAAATAAAAGTTTTAGGGCATAAAATTCTGCATCTAAATCAATAAACAGAATTACTTTTACATGCTTTGTAACGACAGAAATTAAATATGAAAATGTAGAAAATTACGTTCAAAATATCGACAGCCATGGAATTGAACAAAAAATAAATGTTTGACGCTTTTTCAAATTATCAGAAACGTCAAATACGTTTACTTACGTTGTGACAGATAAAACGTCAAGCATTTATTTATTTTTTGTTCAATTCCATGGCTGTCGGTATTTTCAACGTAATTTTCAATATTTTCATAATTAATTTTTGTCGTTATTATTGCTGTTTATTAATTTAGATGCAGAATATATATACGAAGTGTCCGTATATCTTTGAAAGTACCATCAAAAACCACTGTCGTATGTATGTTAGAGAGTGTAGGTAAAATAAAACAAATACGGTACTGCTTTAGGCTATTCCTGTGTTAAGTCACAAGCTACAGTGACGTAATAGGCAGATTGTAGGCCAATAATTTCTCCTGCTCATTCCAAAATGTTTTTAATTGGCCCACCGTAACTAATCCTGGCCAGATAACACGGAAGACATTGTTTACGTTGACCATGTTTCGTAAGACTAGGATATTGTCATTTGGAAAATATCGCAAGAAATTTATCGGATAGAATATATTAAGAAATTTGTTTTTGTTCATTTGTGACATATACCGTGCCCATTTTTTTCAGAAACGTTTTTGTTTTTGCATTGTCAAATATATAAATTAAAGAGGTCTAGTCAAGGTCATCTTGCATCAACGTAACTTAAATTTTCCTTAAATTGTAAATAGTGCATCGAAATGAAATGTCAAATGAATTATTAATTATTAAAATTTCAGTTTTCTTTCTAAGAATTGTATAATTTCTGCATATGTCGGTATTTCCACGAAACCATTAAAGTACTTGGAATTTCCTAAATATCATTTCCACAAAGTCATTTGGCATCTACTAAACTGCAGTTCCTTTTAAGTTCTTAGTTAAAAATTACATAAAAAACAAGATTAAAATGAATAAACGAATTACGCGTAGAAAGTTTTAGGCAGCCAAGCTACTTTTAAGTTTAAAAGGTAGTATAATAGTCTCATTAAAAAAGAAAATATGTAGGTAGCAATAAAAACTGGAGCAAACCGTTAAGAACAAGAAATTGTAGAAATGTAATTTACTTTAATATTGCATTAATATACTTGTGTATAAATAAATATAAATATATTTCATTACGGCATATTATTATTACTCATTTCTGGGTGTGCCAATCTGCTTCTATTCGCAAATTTGAGAAATGACTATATACCTGCACCGTTGAAGATGTCAACCAGGCGTCACCTCTCAAACTTTCAAAACTGACGTGGAATAAAATTTAACGGAACAGAAATATTTTATAATATGTAATTATATATATATATATATATATATATATATATATATATATATATATATATATATATATATATATATATATATATATCGGGTGGCGCTCGAAATCCGTTACATAGGCATTTAATATGGGAAAATGGCTTTTCCTAGCGTGTTGCTCCCCAAATTATTTTAGAAAAAAAATCTTCAAATATAAGTTGTAGAATATAAAATTCTGCATGTAAATCAATAAACAAAATTCATTTCGTATGTTTAGTAACTCCAGAAATTGAATGTGAAAATTTTGAAAATTTCAGTCTACTAGTGCTAGTCATGGAATTAAAACAAAAAAGACAAACAAATGTGATGATTTAAATGTCGAATATTGTGTTTTTTGTCAAGAAAAATGAGCATTTGAACAGTATAGAAGAATTAAATTATTATTCTGCTTCAGAATTTTACGTTATGATAATTTTATTAAAAAAATTAAATGTAAATAAATTTTTATGACAGAGAAACGCACGTTTGTTTCTTAAGCTTTTTGTTAATTCCATGGCTATCACTACTTTTGAGTAGAATTTCTACATTTTCATACCTAATTTCTGCTGTTACAAAGCATGCAAAATTAATTTTGCTTATTGATTCACATGCAGAATTTTACGTTCTACAACTTTTATTTGAAGAATTCTTTTCTAAAATAATTTGGGGAGCAACGCGCTAGGAAAAACGGTTTTCCCATGTTAAATGCCTTTGTAACGGATTTCGAGCGCCACCCTGTATAGGCTGCCTCACAACTCGCGCCCCAGAACGAATGAGGAAACACGAGACTGCAATCGGATGTGTAATTTCGAAGAAAAAAAATCTAGCTTAAAAGATATTCTAGAGAAGACGTCTTAAAATTGACCAATCAGAGACCTACACCTTTAACGTGTGTTTGCCGTAATTTTACGTTACTAGGGTTTTATACAAATCAAATATTCTTTAAAATGTGTGGGCGACTGTTGTTTTCGAAAAATGTCAGTGTCAAATTAAATTTGACGAGGTGAATAAAAAAGGCAAATTCTTATCATGTATTCAGCCGCTGATTACTTAGAAATGATTATAATTTTCGGAGAATGTGGACGTAACGCCAGAGAGGCAGCACGAGTCTATTCGGAACGTTTTCCGGATAGAAATCTTGTGGATCATAAAGTGATATTGAGAGCCATTTGTTGTTTTTATCTCAAAGAATTCAAATGACAATAATATTTTCGTTTAACACATTTTACACAACTACTACAACACGTTGCACTGTACGGTATAAATGATGATCTCGGATGACACCGTCGCTAACCTAAATTTGTTGACAGTGAAAAGTCAACTCTAAATTGTCAAAATTACAGTAAGTCAAACAAATTTTGTAACTCACTAGTAGTATTTTTAAAACCTAGCAACCAGTTTTACTTTGTAATAATATCATCAAACCTTAAGATACCCTTCCGGGATTGGTGGATTAAAAAGTCTTGTAACTCCGTTATGCAAGCAGCCGCAAATTATTTTCTTCTATTTTTTGGCAACCTATTGTCGTCGGCAAGTGTCAGTTTCGTCTTAGGCGCGAGTTGTGAGACACCTGTATATACAGGGTGGTGGCTGTTAGGGGTGAACATAAGGATTTAACATGGGATTTCAGTTTTTTGCAATTTCCTGCTCTCCTGTTCATTTTATGGCAAAAACTGTAGAGTACAAAATTGTTCAGAATTAAAAATTGCACACAAAAATGTATATACATTTATTATTATGTTTTTGGTTTCTTCACAATTTTAAATAGAAATTTCAAAATTTCTATTAATTTATAGCTATAGCCGTGACTTATAACTCAAATGTTTAAACATAATAATGTCATTCAATTTCTGTCAAATTTTCGAAATTTTCTCTAATAAAAAGTTAATTTAATAATGAATGTTTATTCGAGTAAGGAACGAGTTTTCGTTATAAAAAATTATTATGGTGGGAATAGTTTTAGAAGAATACGTGATTTGTTTTCCATAAGTACGAAAATACACCAATTTCTATTGTAGCAACAATTTCTAAACTTGTTAAAAAATTTGAGAACACAGCTAGTGCAGCTATGAACGAAGGTAATGAAGGAAATAATAATAGAAGACGTTATAACGAAGTGAATGAAGAAATGGTATTGGCTATGATAAATCAAAATTCTACGTAGTTGAGTTGATACATTTGGAATTGGTTTATTATTAAATGGTTAAATGGTATACCTAATAAAAATAAATAATAATAATAAATAAAATAATAAAAAAATATTAAAATTAAAAGTTGTTTGTTTTTATTTAATTTTTAAGTTAGATTAACGCATGATTGACGTTAATAAATAATTTTTGACA
>OY720450.1:2751700-2781700 GCA_963082715.1 Harpalus rubripes
TTTTAACTCTATATCCATTTAATATGAAGTATAAAATGCATTCAAATCGTATAGTGAATAAAATATTCTTTAATATTTATAATAACATTAAATGTGAAAAAATGATATTTAACATCGTTTTTTCAAAAAAAACTGTTCATATCTTCAAATGAGGGTACTTCCGGTTGACCAATTATAACCCAAAACTAATCAGCTCTTCATTTGGATGCAACGAAGAGGAATACGAAAGAATTATAATTTTTGGAATCGTAGTATTAGAGTTATCGTAGACGAAAATTTTGTTACGCACAGACACACACACACACACACACACACACACACACACACACACACACACACACACACACACACACACACACACACACACACACACACACACACACACACACACACACACACACACACACACACACACACACACACACACATACACACATATATATATATATATATATATATATATATATATATATATATATATATATATATATCCACACACATATCCACACATACACACACATACAGACATCATCGTAAAAATAGTAAAATCGTATTGTAGGGACCTTAAAACGTGCTTATTCATTAAAAACTCACCACCGAATTTTTTGACCAAAAACAATACCTTCCTTACCTAAAGGTGACGGAAGGTAAAAAGATATGTTAATTTTTTTGCAACACCTCATTGCATTTGTTTCTAGCATCAAGACAACGGAGTTGAACGGCGGTAAGAAAGAAGATGCTTTTCATTTTTTTGCATCAGTTCTTCAGTCACCGCGGACGGCCGTCCACTTCTCTCTTTATCATGAATTTCCTTCCTTCCAGAATTGAATTTCCGTAGCTATTTTGTCACTTATTTTAATATAACATTTTCCCCACAAACTGAAATGATTTCGCGACAAATCGCGATATCAATTGATATCAAAGATATCTGTCCCTGTCAAAATTGTTACCTTATATTTGACAATTATAATGTCAGGTCACTGTCAACTGCTGTCATCCTTTCCAAATTTAAAATGAGTAATCCTGAACCAGATATTGAAAGTCCAGAAGAAAAATTAAATTGCGAAGAAGAACAAACAATTATTCGCATCCCAAAATTCATTCAGTATACCATCGGTTCTTTCACACCAAAAAAAGAAAATGATATTTCTGAAAATTATAATATCACCATTTTAAATGAAGATGGACAACATTTGTACGTTGATAATGAGAAAGTGTTAAGGGATGTCTTAAAAATGTATTGTGTTTACAAGAAATTGGCGGCGAAAGTGGAGGAGGAAAAGATGGAGCTCAACAAAGATGGTAATGCAACGATAAAAGAAGCTGAAGATATCATCGGAGATGATGATACACTAAAAGGACTGTTGTTTCGAGACCCACCTAAAACTTTACCGGAAGGTAAGAAACTAACTGTAAAGATACATTCTTAAATAAATTTAAACCCAAAATAAATGCATGTTGGCTTACAATAGGGTAGTTCAGTAATTACGTCATATGTGCGCGCTTCATTTAAACTACTGTTACTGTACTACCGGTAAACACATCTTTCAAAGTGAACCTTATTGCCACAGCAAATAAGAACTATAATGAAATAATTGCGTAGGCTTCCACAGTCTGTCATGAGAAATATTCGTTTTCCGAGAATGGACTGTGTCATATTTTGAGTCAGAGCTCAACGTTTCGCCCGCAGTCGTATGGGGCATCTTCAGGAGGAAGGGGGATAGTACTGTCTTAAACAAGGTTATCCGACGTGTCAACCACGCTAGAGACCGATTTTAAGGTTAATCGTAAACCCAACGGACAGTTAGGGCACGCTGTTTATAGAAAACCCACCCACACTGATAGGTATCTCAATTTTAATTGTCACCACCATCCCTCGCAGAAACTCTTTCGTACACCGTGCCATCAAAATCTCTGAACCTATGATATCCTACAGCAGGAACTTGACCACATCAGACATAGTTTAATCCAGAACACTTATGACGTAAAATTAATCAATAATGTAATTCATAGACAATTAAACCCTTTACCCAAAATCCATTCACACTTCAGAATTTAGGGTCTCTAAATCCAAACCATAAAGCTAAACATTGCAAGGTCCAAACTTTAGGTTTATGATTTAGTTTGACGTCATAAACTTCACCAATGAGAACGAGTCTAAAATGATATAGATATATACACCCATCTTTATTTAGTATCCTCTTGATGGATTTAGCTTTTTAAACAAATGCGAGAAGAACATGGAGACTGTCATTACTTAATTGCTGAAATATAACCAATAATGCTAAGCGAATGACAGTTTCACGGTGCACAGGTGTCTTGTGCTCTACCGATATTTTAATCTTGTTTTTGAAGCATTTACACAGATCTCTGTACATCAAAACTAATTTTCAAGTAATTTAAACTTACATTTATGAATGACTTACTTAAACCTAAGCAAAAACCATAAACCTAATTTTCATTTGTGAATGCAGCTTTAGAGACCCTAAATTCTGAAGTGTGAATGGAGTCATTACATAATATGCGGCCAATGTATTTAAATCTAAAGTATAAACCATAAATCTAAACCTAATTTTCATTTGTGAATGCACCTTAAGACTACACAATATTAACAAGTACGGATCTTGTAATATACCTAGAAAAATCGGTACGAATTGCAAATTTTCCAGATCAATTCTCTATATAATCGTCGTGCAAGCGAATATAAGTCCACCATATGCGCTTTCGCTATTGTAGTCGAAACTGCAGGGATTATAGAAGTCAAAGAAATGATCTTGAACTAAACTATACCAGCTTTAACTCTATTAGGCATTGTATCTCTAGCCCTGCAAATTTTTCTGTTAGTATTGTCCCATATCGTTCAAGATAGGTACGAAAACAAACAGCTGTTGGGAAAAATACTCCCAACGAAGTAAATCTTGGACCTTACAAGATTTAAACATCGGACATCCAAACCCAAACTGCGACGGGTCTAAATTTTCGTCTAATTAAGACTTGTTTATTTTTTATAGATTGTTTTCCTGATTGCAAAAACAAGAGAACTGCAGTACCCAAAAAAGACGTAACAACTATTACTGAACCTGAATGTTGTCCTTGTTGTTGTGCTTGTTGTAGAAAGTGTTGTACAAAGTGTTGGAAAAAATGTACAATATTATAAAATGTGAATGTTCATTATGTGTTTTTTTTTATCTCCCTCTCAGGTGACGCTTAGTAAATGCCCGCACGGTTCAAATATATCATCCTCATTATTGAAATCTGCGTTCAAAGCAGAATGGCACACCCAGCAATGGGTAATATGCCATGATGATATATCTATTTTTTTTTTTTTTGTATTTAGTTTGGTAATTTTGGCAGGAACAGAACGATTTGGCTTTGTTCGTGAATTAGTGCAAAATTCTCCGGCTATCGTGTACAGATTATAGCGTTCTTATTTGATAATTGGAACAATAGTCTTAGTTCATCCTGTATATCCCGATTTTTTTTACCTTCCGTCACCTTTAGATAAGGTAGGTATTGTCTTTGGTCAAAAAATTCGGTGGTGAGTTTGTAATGAATAAGCACGTTTTAAGGGCCCTAGAATACGATTTAACGATGATGTCTGTATGTGTGTGTATGTGTGTATGTGTGTGTGTATGTGTGTGTGTGTGTGTGTGTGTGTGTGTGTGTGTGTGTGTGTAACAAAATTTTCGTCTACGATAACTCTAAAACTACAATTTCAAAAATTATAATTCTTTCGTATTCCTCTTCGTTGCATCCATATGAAGAGCTGATTAGATTTTGGTTATAATTGGTTAACCGGAAGTACCCTCATTTGAAGATTTTAACAGTTTAAAAAAAAACGATGGTAAATATCATTTTTTCACACTTAATGTTATAAATATTAAAGAACATTGTATTCTCTATTCGATTTGAATGCATTTTATACTTCATATTAAATGGATATAGAGTTATAAACTTATAAAGAAATTAAATTTCATAAATTAGCTAGCTATGCTAGCAACAGCTACTATATTAAGAAAATTCTGATTGAAAGATGTCAGTGTCAATTGACATATTCGTAGTATATTTGTGTTATAATTTAACTCGAAACTTTCTGTATGGATTTGTATAAAATACATACAACTGTCGAAAGGTATTTTACATACAAGAAATTTAGAATCTTTTGCAAGGAACTTTCTGTATTGATTTTATAGAAAATACATAGGCATTTACGAAAATTCTACCGGTAGATACCGACTGTGTTCGAAAACACGAGTGGTAAAAAGTTACCAAGTTCGAAAATTGTACAATATCTACCAGATTCATCTACCGGATTCATGAAGAATCTAATCTCAAAAAAAAGTAGTGATGCAAAGCGAAGCGCGCGCGTTAAAAGTGGAAATGTGTTCAAAGTAGGACTCTGCTCAGTTTGTTAACTACATTAAATATCTAACCTGTTTCAAATTTTCAAATTAATTATAGGTTATGGATCTACTCCTGTTTACCACGTTCTTAAAATGTCGATTCCGGTAGCTATAACCTGATAAACAGATGTTTACCGATAACAGTTCACCGGTAGAATTTTCGTAAATGCCTCATATAACTGACACACATCAGATTTTTACTTCCTCGTACAAAGTAAAGGAAGTAGGTATTGTAATCGCGAAAAATTTCGGTTTTCAGATTTCAACGGAAATTTTGACTAATTTCGTCGTGACGTCTGTACGTACATACGTATGTACGTACATTCGTACGTACGTATCTCTCATAACTCAAAAACGGTAAGCCGTAGAAAGTTGAAATTTTGTATTTGGGACTGCTATAACATTTAGTTGTGCACCTCCCTTTTTGGTCATTACATAATTTCTAGAAATGGTACTTTATTTGAAGCCTATAATAGATTTTAATGAAAAACTATTTTAAAATATAATCCAAAGCTTTTCAAATTTGGTGTATAAGACTTTGA
This sequence comes from Harpalus rubripes, assembly GCA_963082715.1. Classification (NCBI taxonomy): domain Eukaryota; kingdom Metazoa; phylum Arthropoda; class Insecta; order Coleoptera; family Carabidae; genus Harpalus; species Harpalus rubripes. The sequence continues at coordinate 2,756,646 of OY720450.1, forward strand.
TGTCAATTGGAATAACATAGTAGAATTTGATTAAAACAGGCTAACCGGAAGTGATATATTACCAGAAGTGTGCTTCAAATAATAGTTTTAGAGAATTAAATTCTGCGTCTAGCACATCAAGTATTATTAAATTAGCCCTTTGTATAAGCGAGATGTGTAAATTTAAAACTTACATACTTTTTGGTTTTTATAATGAAGCTTGCTATGGATTAGAACAAAAAATTACAAAAAAATGAAAAAATAGATGTTAATGTGAAATTATGTCAAATACGTGCAATTTTATAATTGGGTCTATACTTCATATTGGTCTTGCGTACAAGGAAGTCGTGTGGTGTCCACATCAGATTTTTTTAATTAGTATAGGACCCCATTCAAGTTGATGTGGGTCAAATTCACCGTAGAAATCTAGGTCAAAAATACCACGTTCTGTTAGTTCCAAAAAGGTTGTTTGTCCTTACATAACACAAATCGGTGACAACTCTTAACCTTTTCGAAGAAAGTACCAACTTCAATCAGCATAAAAATTATTGTGAAAACTATGTATTATCTATATTTTCCCCATATTAGTACGCGTGTTTAAAATTGCATCACGGTTCTTGCTACTGAACACAGAAATAATAGCTAGGACACTGAAGTCCTCAACACGCACGCAATCTACCAAATAAGTTATTGGTGTCTTTTGCTTCTTCTTCATACTACTAACTCTTCAGAGAAGATGGACAAATAGTTGGACAACTGTATAATGAAATATTTTTACAGGAAAGTGATTGAAGATTTTGTTGGACGATATTAAGAAGCATAGAAGGAGACATATATGTCCGGTGATGATAAGATATTTTTACCAGTATTTGCATTTTGATCGGGTGATAAGGTGGTTGATATTTTTAACGTGTGTGGGTGTAAGGTTTAAGTGTATGTGAGTGATATAATACAGTAAGATATACGAATATATTGTATAAGGGTTGTTGCAAGAATTTTTATATGCTTCCTAAGTACAAATTTTAAATTGTTCTTTAAATAGACTCAAATTTACAAATATCGCGACATATCCATTAGATATTTTACAATTAATTATTGAAATTTATAAAACATAGTGACGTCAAAGTTCATACAGTTTAACATGTGACCAAATATCGCCAACTTTTACTTATATAAATAACATAGGTCATGGAAAAACTGTTGTCCTTTTGGCTATGAATAACTTGCTGTATGTAATTTGACGTCACATGAGTGGAGGGTTGTTCTTCACGACTAATAGGCTACTTGCGTGGTACTGAAAATTTGATATCTATCACTAAATACCTAAAGTAAAGTTGTAAACATGTAAAAATATAAATTTTATTTTTAAAAAATTATATGCTTTTTAATAAATTAAGAAAGAAGATTTTCTTTGACGTCATTATTTTAAACTGGAGAAAGAGATGCATATTTAAGAATGTAACCTGTAGATGGCGAGCGAGTGCGAGTTTTAATTTGATTTTGACATTAGTTCATTTTACTGTCACTGTCTCTCTTCTGTATTATTTACAATGGACCTTTCCAATTTAAAGAGATAGAAGATATGCGCAATCGGGATCTGCGCATAGTAAGAATAACTGAGATCTATGACGTTTGATTCTAAAACATTTAGACGTAAAATGTGAGAATATCTCGGATAACTTTAAAAAATCTTATGGAAATAAGTTACAAAAGCTTTTATTGAAGGTAAAATGTCTAACGATGCAAATATTCACTGAGAATGCAGGTATTTTAATGACTGCAATATTTTTGACGTTTCGTTTGACAGCCCAACTGGCAGTTGTTCGCGCCATTTTCTTACTATTTGCAGCGATAGAAAGAGATAGTCCTTAAATTGGAAAGGTCCATTTGCGCGGTGTCTGTTACTTTTATTACATATTTCGATTTGTTAAGCAGGATTTTGAAGGATTTTAACCTAGCTTATACTCGTACAAGATTAAAATAACGAAAATGTTAACCTCCAAACTATTATTCAAACGTCAAACAGATGATCTGTCAATGTTTAAATTACCCGCACATGCCGTTGCTATTGGACGTACCGATGTTATTGCTTTACGGCCATTCATTGGTTCGGCGTAATTCTTCGTCATACATGGCGGTAATTTAAATATTAAAATTTCATTAATTTTTTTTAGCCATTAATGAAAATTTTACAAAAAGAAAAAATATGGGTAGCAAGTTTTCATCGTCTCTTCAAAAATATTAAATAAAAAAATGGCATGCAAGTAGCCTATTCTGGTGCCAATATTTTTATTTATTTACAAAAATAACAACAAATTATTATTATTTTTATTACTATGAAAAGCCATAAACTTTAATTTAAAATGCTTTTTAAAAATGTCAAACCGGCTCATTATTCATAAAAAGGACACGTTTCATATTATTTAGAATTCTATTTTAAATATGTTCAAAGTAATTTCTTTCAACTATTATTTCCTTCCACTTCTTAATAGATTAAAACCAAACTTCTTTTGGAATACATTCAAAATAATTTCAGGGAGACTCAAAAACAGTCAAATTTATATCAGGCCAATTTGAATACTGTCATAGTTTTCGAATTATCACGATCCCTATACCTCCCTTACCAAGGGTAGCGGGAGGTGAAAATGATTAACTAAGTTTTCAGTAACTTTCAAATTTCATATGAGAGATAAGTAACTGATTAAAATGATACTGCAAATTTTGTTTTCATTTGTTTTTTTTTTGTGTTTGAAAAGAATAATTTAATATTAGTAATTGACTTGTTTCAAGAATAATAAGAATCAGTTTTACAATCTCCGCTTAAAATTTTAACTGTCAGCTAAATCATCAAAATTGAAGCGAAATGAATAATCCGATTTATTTAATTTAGTTAAAATATTAACCAGAGATTGTAAAACTGGCACTAAGAGAATAAAAATTTGATATTATATTTGTATATTTAATAAAGACAATGCAAGTCCAACCAGTTCTTTTTACTAATTATATTTGTATACTATATATATTTTTATTTATATAGATTTAAGATGCAAGTAAAACTTTGCATCGTCTTTGCTGCATGTATATGTGCACATCCAATACAACAAGATACGAAAAATACAAGTAAAAATATTAAAAAACATATACGTATTCCTACAGTAGACGAAGTTAAGGTACGTATTAAAATAAATATATATAAATATAGGGTGTTTCCTTTAAAACAACCAACGCTTTTTTGGGCGAATTAATGACGTTAGAAAATAATGTTATATACAAGAAATGATCAAGAATAAGGGGCTAATATATTAATAATAACAAACCGAAAATTCAACCAGTGGTTCTCAAACGGCAGAACAAAATTATATTTTTTTAAATGGTATTCTATACAATTTTTTAGCCCTATAGAGATTTTTATTATTATTTCCTACAACCGTGCGTGAAAAGTACTTTTCACGCACTCATTACAGTGGGTAAAGTGTCACTTTTCAAGCACTAGTGCTTGAAAAGTAAATAGGCGTTGCTAGGCAACATTAAAATTTGGTTAATTTATCTGTCAAGCATATAATTAGGTAGTAAATAATAATGAAAGTAATAAAATTTATTGAGAAATATGAATATACATATAAATGAAACAAATCTAATATTTTTTTAACAGATTGAGTACTAATCTAATTTTTAAGAACATTAACATTTTTTTGACATGTATTCTAACCTAACCTCAATTTTAATATTAATATTAAATGTACAATTTGTACATTATAAAAGACTAATCATCGTCTGTCTGAGATTCTTTCAAGTGTTTGTTACATTTTGTACAGTGTTATGAGAAAGAGCACTAACAGTATTTGAAGCTGCTGAATGCCTGTACACTCAGTATTATGAGAAACATCAATACCATTTCGGTTGTAGGAAAAATGTTGTATGCAACACGTGCGTAAAATAGTATTTTTTGTCTCGTGCTACAATTTCGACCAAAAAAGTACTACTTTACACACTTGTTACATAAATAACTATTTCGAGAAAAATAGTGTAAAAATAATGTTATAATGGAATACACAGGTATTTATATGTCTGTTGCCTAGTTACGCTACTAGTAAACCCATTTTTATTACATTATTTCTAGTTACCATATCATTTTTCTCGAAATAATTGTTATACAACCCTATGCTATATTTATATCGATAAAATCAGAAAATAATATTCTATTTAAAGGGCTAAAAAAATATATAGGATGCCATTTAAAAAAATATAATTTTGTTCTACAGTTTGGTTAATATTCGGTTTGCTACTATTGATACATATATATATATATATATATATATATATATATATATATTTCTTTTTTAGATTTATATTCTTAACAAACTATTATTTTCTTAGTATTCCATGTGTCTGTCCATTTTTCTAGGCTTTGGAAAAAGAAATATGGAAAGCAACAAATTCTGGAAACATTTCCAGAGCTCTCAAACTCGAAAATAAACTAGAATCAGATATCCTAAAGGCTGCAATACTAGCAATAATGGAAAGTAAAAAAGATCCTACAAAAAGCAAAAAAGAATTGAAAGAATTAGGGGCAATTGTAAGAAGAGACAAACGGACAGTTAAAATTTTGTCTTCGGTCGTCAATGCAGTAAGTTAGAAATAATTCATATATTAAAAGTTTCTATGGAAATGTTCGCCTCGTTTTTAAAATAATTGGTAGACGTCAAAGTCTTTCAATCGTTCTAAAAACCTAGATTATGTCTATTTTGCAAGGTTATAGTCAAGTTCATAATTTCGAAACATTTGTCAAATAATCTGTAATCTTATTACAACATATATTATTTATTTTATGATCTTGTAAATTAAAAATTGCAACTTTCCTTTTTAAAACCGATGAGCGTAGGATTTTCTATTCGTTTTTCACGGAGAATAATTCAGTGATTATAACTTATTATTTTGTAGTTATAAACTAGACTTGGTATAAAACTTTTCAGTAGATTAGAAAATGAAATTATATTGATACAGACCATACAACAATTACAATAATCTAATTGTTATTACCTCCCGTTATACCGTAGGGAAGGGAGGTAATGTTATCGGTCCAAAAATTCAATGGTGAGTTTTCAGTGAATAAGCACGAATTAGGGTCCCCACAACACGTTTTTACTATTTTTACGATGACGTGTGTGTGTGTGTGTGTGTGTTTGTGTGTGTGTGTATGTGTGTGTGTGTGTGTGTGTGTGTGTGTGTGTCTGCCTGTGTGTGTATGTGCGTGCGTGGGTGTGTGTGTCTGCCTGTGTGTGTATGTGCGCATGTGTGTGTATGTGTCTGCCTGTGTGTGTATGTGCGCGTGTCTGTGTGTGTGTGTGTGTGCGTGTGCGTGTGTGCAACAATTTTTTCGTTCACGATAACTCTTTAACAAACTTCCAAATATTTCTATTTCCCGTATTTAAGTTTTCTACATTCATATAAACAGTTGATTAGATTTTGGGTAAACCGGAAGTGATCCTTTACATGATGCGCATAACAGTTTTTAATGAAAATTAAATTTTTGTATTTAAGACTTTTGTATTAAGGGGAACAACGTATTAGATTTTGGCTAAAATTAATAAACCAGAAATGATACTTTACTTGAAGCTCTTTTTGTGAAAAATATATGATATATTCCAAATTTTTCAAATTCGGTATTTAAATTTTTTATAGTAATAAGAACGCCATGTTAGATTTTTTCTAAAATTGATAAAAGTGATACTTTACTTTAAGCTGTGAGCAGATTTTCGTGTAAAATATAATATGATATATTCCAAAACTTGTCAAATTTAGTATTTAAGACTTTTACATGAAGGGGAATAACATATTAGATTTTGGATACAATTGATAAACCGGAAGTGATACTTTACTTGAAGCTCTGAACAGACTTTCGTGAAAAACAAATTTATACAATCCAAAACTTTCAAATTTGGTATTTAAGACTTTTATATTAATGAGAACGACATATTAGATGTTTTGTAAAATTGATAAACCGGAAGTACTACTTTACAGGAAGCTATAAACAGATTTTCTTGAAAAAATATATTAAAACATGATGCAAAACTTCTCAAATTTGATATTTAAAACTCGTGTATAATTTGAAACAACATTATATTTTGGCTATACCTATATGATAAATCGGAGGTGGTACTTAATTTGGGGCTCTTAACAGATTTTCGAGGAAAAACAATAAAATACATGCCGTGTGTCTATTTTAAAGGTGTACATAGATTAACATGGGAAATCAGTTTTTGAAATTTCCTGCTCGCCTAATTATTTTAAGCAAAAATACGCCAAATAAAAGTTTTAGGGTATAAAATTCTACATGTAATACAATAAACAGAATTACCTTTATATGCTTTATAACGACAGAAATTAAATATGAAAATGTCGAAAATTACGTTAAAAATATCGACAGCCATGGAATTGAATAAAAAATAAATAAATGCTTGACGTTTTATCTCTCACAACGTAAGTTAACTTATTTGACGTTTTTGACAATTTGATTTGAACAAATATCGTTAATTATGGCAATAAATATAAAATTAATAAATAAAATTAAGTACACTGTTGTTTAATTAAATAATATGAAAATAACAAAAATATGTATGATGCTGTGATGTACTTTCAACTCATTTCCAATACATCTACCTTAGTACTACAGAAGGGGTCTACACTTATCATTCTTAGCACTATTTCTTAGAGTAACGCATGTTTTGCTCGTCCTATATTCTGATTACGCTGCTCACATTAGCAGTCTTTTCAAATTTTGTCACGAATTTAGCTCTTTCTTCATATAAATGTTCATTTTTTAATCATTTCAGACAATAAAACTAAAGACAAAGTCAAATTGTCAGAAACGTCAAATAAGTTAACTTACGTTGTGTCAAGCATTTATTTATTTTTTGTTCAATTCCATGGCTGTCGATATTATCAACGTAATTTTCCATATATTCATATTTAATTTCTGTCGTTACAATGCATGGAAAGTTAATTCTGTTTATTGACTTAGATGCAGAATTTTATGCTCTAAAACTTTTATTTGACGCATTTTTGCTTAAAATAATTAGGCGAGTAGGAAATTTCAAAAAACTGATTTCCTATGTTAATCTCCTATGCACACCTTTAAGACAGACGCACGGTATAATCTAAAATTTGGTATTACAGACTTTTGTATTAATTGGAACAATAAATTAGATTTTGTTTACAAACGATCAACCGGAAGTGATACTTTACTTAAAGTATGACATGAAAATTATTAATTCATTTTCGTAATTCATTGTTAGTTTTTCCAACTATATTAACATAACCCTGACGATGGTCGGACAAATAATTTAATAATATGTAGTTATTTATGATACAAGTGTTAAAAGTGACATTTTAATTTGTGAGAAGGAATTTTGGAACACGACGCGAATCATTTTACCAAGACTGCAATCTCCAATAGTTTTTTTTCCCAAACATTAATTCTAATATCTGTCTACAAACAGTCTATCAAAAAACTATTCCAATGATTCATACTCGGTTCTGAAAAACTATATCTTAAAATAATTATGTCAGACGTCTACAACGTTACAACTTTTGTGCATTCATGAGCAATAGATAAGCGGTGACAAATTGCTGAAACACATGCAACTGCAACGAGGTCAATTACCATGAAATGACCAGCGAATTCTCTTATTTGAATATCGTGCATTAGTTGCACACTAACACAGCCCATATCCTAATCGGCAGATTTCGACATGGTCGGTATAATTGTGGACACAACAGTTTCTACATCCTAGAATATCACCGAGCAATTGTTCACCGATTGTGGGTGATGGATCAACAATTAAACAGCAAATTAGACAAAGAATAAGACTATAAAAGGGAAATTAGGATGTCACGGATCGCAGATTAAATGTTGGTTAATGTATGACACATATTTTAACAAGTTTATTGTTAAGTAATTGGAGAAATTCTTCATTATTAATGTTTATTTAAAATGTCACTATTATTATTATTAGCTGTATTCTTTTTTGAATATTTTTGCTCATCTCAGTTGATAAGTGAGGTGAGACTAATTTGAGCTGAGATGTATAAGAAAAAATCTGGTGTGGCCAACACAATACCTCCCGCCATTTACTGCCCGAGTCACAAAAAAAAATTAAGTTAATTCTTTTTGGATTAGCGATTTTTTTCTAATTTTTACAGTTTATTTCTTAATATATAGGATTAAATCCCAATTACAGAGTGGGTTCACATTCACACACATCCATGCCTTAGTGGGATTCGAACCCAGAGCCCCGAAGGCACTCATGACGTGAGGCGTTGCTCTAACCATTGAGCCTCCGGAGCTATAGGCTATGTGCACATTTTGAGCATCAGCGCCTCGCCTCTAACGGCTACATTGGCATTTTTGGTTACCGAATCAATTTTGACATTTCCAGAAAGTGAAAAAATTTACAATTTTATTTTGAGTTGTTGCTATTGTGTATGAATATTATACATCATAGTATATTAAAATGAATAAAGAAAATATTTAAAATGCTATTTATGTGATGTGACAATCAAAAAAGTTAAAATACCAGCGAAGGTACTGTGGCAGAAAATATAATTTTTCTCATTATATATGTGATTTCTGTTAACCATTTTATCATATTTAAATTTATATTATAATTTATAATATTAGTTGAATGTTACAAAATGCACAATACATGGACGTTGAGATTAAAAAGTTGGAAAACTTGAATGATTGGAAAGAAGAAAATTTCTACGTATCACGATATCAGTATATGATGTTAACATCTTACTTTTATATTCGTTATAAATGAAGATGTTTCTTCATTGAAAAATATACCAGGCTCTATGTGGAATCAGTTGCTCAAGCTGGGAAAAGAAAATACACGAAAAATACGAACTATGTGAATTTCTACCTTTAACATTAACATTACATATATAAAATTTATAATAAATAGACGAATTATGTCAAAAATAGATTTCTATTTCATACAACTGCAAGTATTATACAATTTTATGACAATTTTCTGCTTCTTGTATTATATCTTGTTCAAATATTAACTTAAGAAACACATTTTTTATATAATTCATTATTGCAATCAAACGACCATTGTTGGAATTTTATTCATACGATAAGTATCTTTTACAATTAGAAAATGTATATACCTAAAAGAATTTTTCATGTGAGTAGAAGATATCTGTTGAAAGTTATTTTCTTATACACCTGTTCCTCATATAATCTTCTACAAAATATATAAAATTTGATACTCCAATCGGTAATTTAGTAAGAATTATTATATCCCCCACTGCATCACATAATATTTGACGTCCTATCATTCGCATTTATTGCAAATATTTTATAAAATAGAAATTGCAAAATTATTCTGACATAAAATATAACCTTGTTATGTTTCAATGAGTAACCATTTTATTCATTTGTGTCCACTGTCGGCGCTGACTATACTTTTGTGCACACCGCCTATAATAAAATGAAGATTAAATTTTAAATACCGGGATAGAATAGAATTCACTAATCCAAAAATGAGGATTAGCTTAAACATTTTTGTGAATCGTTAATTTTTATTAATCTAAATATATACCTACATATTTACTTACAATGGAAACTGATTGAATTCCTTTTCTTTTGTTCTATTTACTTTTTTCTTTTTAAAACGTTACTAATATTACTTTGAAATGATTAGTTCTTTGATAGTGACATTTATCTGTCAGTTAAATACATTTGAAAAACTGCGATTTGTTTGTTTAAAGCATAGACTCTGGGATATAAATTACAGATAATTTTATAAATTTATCCATAAAATATATAGAATGCACCACGAAGTCCCTTCAAAAGCTTGTATCCATTAAAAAACAGTGAATTTTGTCAAATTATACCTGAAACAACCAAGTTTCACCGAAATTTTAGGAAGAACATGTGTTCCAAATAGTACATTCAAATCGTCCGTTTCACACCGTGAAACGTTCAAATCTGATGTAAAAACTATTTCTCATGTGTCCAAATCGCTTCAAACAATAAGTTTGAAATTTATTGTAATATAGCCCTATATATTCCCTAGCTGTTTGTCGTTTTATAAAACGCCTAGATGACTAAAGTCAACGAAGGTTAGACAATCTGACCGCATTTGATTAAAATACAGATTTTACAATCTGCCTACAGTATACATACAAAATAGAACATTTTACCAACTTTAAAATTCTGATTTTAATGTTCTATTATCCTTCCAGGGAACAAAAGCTGGTCTGAGTCTATTGTTAGGAAATAGCAAAGTAAGTATAGTATACACGATCAATTTATTTATAGTAAGGTGTAGGTAATAACAATATATATCAAGTCAGTAACGAAATAAGAATGTAACGTGTTCTATGTATAATAGTACACACCCATTCAATAACAATACCCATAAGGAATTCCGTATACAGGGTGCGTTGAAAAGATGAAAAAAATGTTTATTTATTTATACATTCTCGAAACCATGGTAAATACAAAAATTAAATTCAAAGGAACCTAATAGGCCAATTCTGAACATTCATCTGTAAAACTGTAAATTCGTAAATCTGTAAGCTACGATAAATCTGTAACTACACAATTTACAGATTTGGCAATTCTGAACACATATCTATAACGAGCTGATTTACAGACATATCATTTACGATCTCGTAACGTTTTGACATTTGAGGCTAACTTCATAAATATTTTGTAATTGATGCGGAAAGCTGTCACAGTGCTGTGTTTTTCACTAAATAAGTAAAAATAATGTAGGCATATACAAATTATTATTGCATTTTTGGTTTTAAGGCCCAAATGACTAGTAATTATTAATTAATAGACTATTAATTTTACCGAAAAATTGAATGAAATATATCTGTCAATTTTTTTTTTCATAAGTAATACCATCAACGTTTTAGCGGAAATGCTGCCTCCAACCTGCGTCTCTTTCACCCTTCATAATTCTCTCCGCCGTTGACATCTTTTAACATTCCAAACAACCTTCTACCCTTTCTCCCATGCATTTTGCCTTCAATTTTAAATTTCTGAAGACAATCTCTCCTTAAAATATGTAGAATGCAATTGACCTTCCTCTGTCTTATTTCTCTCATAATTCCTTCTGTTTTCTGCACTTCATTCTTTTTCTCCTTCTTCTTCAAGGTCCATGTTTGGCACCCAAATAACTCAATACTCTATATGAAGTTTTTGCATATCTTTTCTATAATTTTATATTGACGCGCATTGTTGTTTGCAGTTCCTAAATTTTAGTAAGACTGTCTTTCCTTGGGCGATTTCTTATTTACTATTGCCATTCTAAGTTACTATCCTTCCAACTTCAATGATATTTGAAGGAGCTTACTTGTTCTACCTTTTCTCCTTCTAACCATATGTTAGCGGATCCTTCCTTCTTAGCTATCCTTATTACAATTGTTTTCTTTATGCTTATTCTCCAAATTCGTTCTAATTTATAGGGAATTATAACAGATTTACAATTTCATGTAAACTATTTTTGTAAGAAAAAAGTTACTGAAATGATTTTTATTATAAGAATTTACTTATTCTCATCATTTTCTAAGAAAATACCTAATAAAACATTCATCGTTGTTGCTCATTCACTTTTATTAAAAATAATCTATAAGCTTACGGCCAAAGTTTCTCTCACCGTAAGAATTTACGAGAACTATAAGCGTTTACAGATTTTCGGTAAGGTACACATGTGATTAGAATTGCAATTTGATCGAACGATGTTACAGACCATACAGATTTACTTACAGGTTTTACAGATTTGTTCAGAATTGGCCTATAAATCTGAACAAATCTGTATAATCTTACAGATCTGTAAATTTGTAAAAATCTAACAAAAACGCATCTATTTTTGTTCATAATTTACAGATTTACAGATCTGTAAGACTTACATATTTGCTCAGAATAGACGACAGGTGCAATTTCTTTTATCAATAGATTTATTTAAAAAAATAGATAGATGGTTCATAATTTTTATTATTCAAACCAATTTCTGGGGACTTAAAAACTGTCCAACAAGTCAAATGAATTTTTGGTGAATTAAAACTACCAAAGCTGTTAAACGAATTACTGGAAGGCTTAAAACTGTCAAATTAATTAAAATTAATCTTTATGTAAAAATCTTATAAGTCTAGTTATTTTGCCTTATACAAATCCTGTATATAAAATTCCTGAGTAATGTATAATATATGTCTTTATCACGTTTAATCACAATCTAACATTGAATTTATATATAAATCAACACATAACACATAAAAGTAAGTGTAATACACTAACATACTTTCTAAAATGTGGAAAATGTGTAAATGTTAATATATTACCAATATTATTAAAAATATTAATTAATACAGGTGTCTAAATACACTAGTTATAGTTACTAATATTCGTATTAATTTGTATTATAATGTACATATGATTATATAGGTACATGTAAACGGAATGAAAATTGGAAATAAGACTCTTGTTCGCATACCAAGACAGGTGAGTTTTCTTTTTCAATATATATATATATATATATATATATATATATATATAATAATAATAATAATAATAATAATAATAATAATAATAATAATAATAATAAGAAAAATTGTAGAATTTGCAGGATTGTTATTTATATCCCGAAAAAAATGGTTACCAAGTAACAGCTTGAATAGCATAGTGGTAGCGTTTGCGCTTGATAATAAACTAAACTCGAAGAGACTGAGTTCGGAACCAGCCAGCAACAAAATTTAATTTTTACTTTTCAAAATAATTTTTATTATTATTAATAATATGTTTTTAAACTTTTATTTACCTTTAGAAAATCTATACGTTATTTAAAGCATAAATTATACGTATTTTGTAAAATCTAAATCACATTGATTACAACATAGAGTTAAATTACAATAAATATTTACAATAAAAAATAACGTATCAATTTTATTAAATTTCAACAAAAAAATAAAAACATATTAACAATAAAAATTAATTTGAAAAGTAAAAATTAGAAATTAAATTTTGCTGGTGGCTGGTTCCGAACCCAGACTCTCAGACTTTTGTTTATTACCAAATCGTTACCAAGCGCACACGCTACCACTGTGCTATTTAAGCTGTTACTTGGTAACCATTTTTCCGGGATATAAATAACAATTTTGGAAATTCTACAAATTTCCTTATTTTTTCTGATATTATACATTTAAATTTAGTAATTTGGACTGTAATCCATAGAATTAGTATCTACCAATAAGTAAACGAATTTTTAACTTAATATCTTGCACCGGGGAGATACTATTCATAATTAACTGATTTCACATGTTAATCTTGTATGTGTCGGTCGGGTAATATAAATAATATTCCAAGCAAAATATATATCAACTTTATTAATTAATAAATCCATTTTATATACTGTTAGAGTATTAATACTTCTGAGTAGCTCAGAGTGTGAAAATAATTTAAATCGCCGCAAGAATGTTGTCTATTCATGCTAATAAACAAAGTGCGTCATTTAGCTGTAACCTAGCAACGTAGGAGGCAGAAACAAATGCAACTGTAACTGTAACAAGTTGAAGAAATGTCATGTGAACATTCACTTTTGATCTGACTCATGTCCAAGGGTCTCCACATTAGAAGGGAAGGTTTTGATCGCCGATCACCGAGCAAAAGGATATTAACGTTATTAACTTGATTTGCTGTTAGAGAGGAAATTGTACAATATGTTGTGACTTTACGATGGTTACGATTTCCTCTGTAAATGTGAACATTAAGATTGAGTGTTAACAAATACTCGAAATCTTAGTTATACAGCATTTATTCTTACAAAACAGATGTTTCAATCTTAAGCTAAGTTTCCATGCATACGATCAATCCGTCACGTCGTATCTGTGGCAACGTTATTTTTAGATATCCACCCGTTTCTCCTGAACCATCTATATGCCAATATAGAAAGAGTTTCTTTGGTTGAGAGGTACTCCTATTCGGCCTATTTCTCTAAGTAAAATTGTTAAAATTAACAATCATTTTCAGTTGTTAATTTCAATGTCAATTGCTAAGTTAAAAATCCCAATTCACTATTACATCAAGTTGCTAAAATTTAACTAGTCGTTACGTCGAGTTGTTAATCAAGCAACTGCATTTCTCTCATTGTAAGTATTGGACAATCGTTGGTAAATGGTTTTTCTTGAAAATTTTGTGTTAGGTAATAAACTTTTACTGGAAATAGAGGGATGACAGCAAAGGTAAACTATTTATAAACTAATATATACCTACATGCCCAATAATTATATACATTTTTAAACAAGATTTTAGATTTATGCAAAGAAATTTGCGAAATGTTAGTAATCCATTCCTGATACTGATATCGGGAAAAAAATATTTACAGAAATATTCAAACTGAGCAAGTGTCGTTTAATTCGTGAATTGGATGGTCTCACGCTTCAAGTCATTATATGCCTGAAGGTCTCATATGTTACAAGATGAACTTTATTTCAAATTTAAATATTTTAATTCCTAATACTAACCAAATTTTCAGATTCTCTCCCAAAAAGATCTAAATTAAATTTTTTGAAATTTATTTTCATTTATCTTACACATTTAAATTTAAACAGCCATTCCGACAATGTCAAATTTATATTATTTTTACTGGTAAAACCAACGATACAAATATTTGTAGTCGTTGGCTAAAACTCCTAGACGATGGTCATGCGTCATTCCTGATGATAAGATCCTTGAAATTTAAAATCGATCGCATAGAATTGAATAAACATGTATACTAAACTGGAGAACTTCATCAGATTCTCCCAACAGTTAATTTCTACGCCTAGCTATGGGTCTTATAAAGAGATTATATGGCAAAAATTCAATTTTTCAAGTCAATCAACCATTTGCAAAATTTCCAACTAGCAGTTATCAGAACTAAAATGTAAAACTAGCTTTGTTATTTAATCAGTCCAAAATTATCATGAAATCTACCATTAGAGATTAATGTTCCGCGGAACATCTTGCACCCCAAATTTTCTTATCACTCATTATTAAAAACTCAAACGTCAAACGAATCAAAATCTGTCACTTTAGGTTGTGAATATAGTAGAAATATGTACAAATATTGAAAATCGACATGCCTTTTAACTCACTTGTTAATAACTTCATTGCTATATTTAAGAACGATTGTTCAGAATGACCGTTTTCAACAATGTCGTTAATTATATATTTACTGAATACCAATTGAATGACAGTTGTTACAAGAGTTGCTAAAAATTGTTATTAACTCTCAGTTGTTACCTAATGACTATGATAACAACTATCTTAGTGAATGAGGCTGATTATCCCCTGAAAGCTTCTCAGTTTTACCGGATAAGTACTAACTAGCATTTCTTTTAGGGTAAACCGTATTTCCCTAAACCTTCCCCACGTGGTGACATCTCCAACGAAATCCTCCCCCCATTGACCACTTCATCCACATACACCACCACCTTCAACCCCGACTCAATAGACATAACAACAAGCGAGCCAATGAGCACCACGTCTTCAGAAACGACTCCTTCAGAACTAGATGCATTGAGAATGGACAGCAATAAAGAAGAAGTAACAACTACTAGGGTTCCAGCTAGACAAGAAGACGAAGAAGATGAAGAAGAAGGCGGCGGCGGGTTAGGGGGGTTGATCACAAGTTTTCTGGGGTCATTATCAACGGTAAGAATGAACTTAATGGCTCGTACCACGATCACGGTTTTAACTAAAACGCTGTTTTAAGAAATGTCAAATTCAAATTTCAATATTTAATTTTGCCCTTATGTTTAAAGAACGATTTTTTACCTTCCGTCACCTTTAGGTAAGGAAGGTATTGTCTTTGGTCAAAAAATTCGTGAGTTTTTGATGAATAAGCACGTTTTAGGGTCCCTACAATACGATTTTACTATTTTTACGATGATGTCTGTATGTGTGTGTGTGCGTGTGTGTTTATGTATGTATGTGTGTGTGTGTCTGTGTGTGTGTGTGTGTGTGTGTGTGTGTGTGTGTGTGTGTGTGTGTGTGTGTGTGTGTGTGTGTAACAAAATTTTCGTCTACGATAACTTTCATACTACAATTCTAAAAATTATAATTCTTTCGTATTTCTCTTCGTTACATCCATGTGAAGAGCTGATTAGATTTTGGTTAGAATTTGACAACCGGAAGTACCCTCATTTGAAGATTTTAACAGTTTTTCCTGAAAAAACTATGTTAAATATCATTTTTTCACATCGAATGTTATTATAAATATTAAAGAATATTTTATTCTCTATACGATTTGACTGCATTTTATACTTAATATTAAATGGATATATAGTTAAAAAATTATAAAGAAATTAAATTTCATAAAGTAGCCATAGCTATGGAACAGCTACTATATTAGGAAAATTTTGATTGAAAGATGTCAGTGTCAAGTGAAATTGACATAGTGTGTTTGTCTTATAATTTTACTGGAAATATAGGATCTTTTGCTATAAATTTTCTGTATGGAATTTGGATAAAATACATGCAACTGCCGGAAGGTAAAGTACAAGAAATATAATCTTTAGCAAGGAACTTTCTGTATGAAATTTGTACAAAATACATAGAACTGGCGGAAGGTAATGTGCCGGTCACATCAGATTTTTTTTAAAATGTTTCTTTGAATACAAACTATGTTCTGATTTAAAATAATACTTTGATAAATTTGATACTATTTATTATAATTATTAAATAATGAAATTTGACATTTCTTAAAACAGCGTTTTAGTTAAAAACGTGATCGTGGTACGAGCCAATACTTTTAATATTTTGAATTAATATTTTATGGTATATTGTAATTATTTAGCCCGAAGGAGGGGTAGATTTGGACGCAGTAACTGGACTACTAGGAGGTATCAGTACCGTAAGTTTAAATTTATATGCATTATTAAATAATAAACAAACATTTAAAAAATCTTTTGTTTCTAGCAAAATGATGATGGGACATTTGATTTTCAAGGCTTGCAAGATACAGTTGGAAGTTTATTTGGGGTGAAATATTTTTTTTATTTATTTACTTGGTTTATTTTTTTATGTTATATAATTATATATATTACAGGGTTCTGAAGAAGGTGGATCAAATGTTGGCTTGTTTCTTGGCGGGCTGATTGGAGCCGTAATTAGAGGAAGTGCAGGCGATGACGCCGCGGTAATGTACAAAAAAAATATTCACCCTCCATATTTGAAATAATTATAAAGCAAATAATTTCTCGTATACGATGTACGGTAAAATGTTTTACTTGTTCCTCACTTGTCATTTATTGATGCCGCCTACTAATTTTGAAGGTAAGGAAAGTATTGGCTTAGGTCAAAAAATTCGGTGGTGAGTTTTTGATAAATAAGCACGTTTTAGGGTCCATAGATTACGATTTTACTATTTTTACGATGATGTCTGTATGTATGTATGTTTGTATGTGTGTGTGTGTGTGTGTGTGTGTGTGTGTGTGTGTGTGTGTGTGTGTGTGTGTGTGTTTGTCTGTGTGTGACAAAAATTTCGTCTGCGATAACTCTACTATAATTCCAAAAATTATAATTCTTTCGTATTCTTCTTCGTTACATCCATATGAAGAGCTGATTAGATTTTGGTTATGATTGGTCAACCGGAAGTACCCTCATTTGAAGATTTTAACAGTTTTTCTTGAAAGAATGATTTTAGGTATCATTTTGGTGTAATTCAACAGTTTTTTATATTTAATGTTATTATAAATATTAATGGCGTCTCGTGACCGCGTGCCTGAGTGTCAGGTCGCGAATCTGGGGAACCGGGTTCGATCCCGACCGACGTCAAATATTTCGATTTTTAAATAGTTCAAAATTGACCCCTGTGGTGCACTCTCCACACCAGCAATGAGTGCCCGTGAGGTGACGCCTGATAAGCGCCCGCACGGTGCATATATTTCATCATTACCAATATCTGTGTACAAAACAGACTGGCACATCCAGCAATGGGTAATAAACCATGATGATATATTTATTTATTTATTTTTGTGCAACCGGACGCGAAATAAGCATTTCGCAGCCGCAATAGAGGCCGCGAAATTAAATTTCGTGACCGTTGTTATGGTAACGGCCGCGAAATTCATTTCGCGGCCGTTGTCATGGTAGTGGCCGCGAAATTAGGTAAACAATCACTTTGACACTTGAGAATTGCATGGTTTTGTTTATCAAATGTTAATTCCATAGCCACCTTGAAAGCTAACTTTCTATTTACAATGAAACTGTTTAAAATTAATAAAATTTGTAATTATATATTTTTTACGGTTGCACAAAAAATATTGTGTACACCTTGTTCGCGAAGTCCTTTAGCGCCCTCGAGATTGTCTTGCCTCGGCCACAAGCGGCCTCGGCGACAATTTTTCTCTCAGTACGCTAAAGAGTGATTTCGCGGTCTTGGTATACAAATAACTAATATAAATATTAAAGAATATTTTATTCTTTATACCATTTGACTGCATTTTATACATCATATTAAATAGATATAGAGTTAAAAAATTAAATTAAATTTCATAAATTAGCCAGCTATGCTATAACTTTGGAAACAGCTGCTATATTAAGAAAATTCTGATTGAAAGGTGTCAGTGCAATTGACATAGTATGTTTGTGGTATAATTTCACTGGAAATATAGGATCTTTTACTAGAAACTTTCTGTATGGAATTTGTATAAAATATATACCTTCAACTGCTAGAAGGTAATGTACAAGAAACATAATCTTTTGCAAGGAACTTTCTGTATGAAATTTGTACAATATACATAGAACTAACGGAAGGTAATGTGCTGGCCACATCAGATTTTTTGTTACTGCCATACGTATTAAAAATAAGTGTCAATTACAACTGCCAGGTTTAGGTTATAATTATAAATTTGATGTACAAGTGAGTAACAAATAAAATATTGTACAATACACTATGTAACTATTTTACTGCCTCAAGGAGGTGACAGGCTCGCCTCCTCGGTTTGCCAGTCATTTCCTCCTTTCGGCAATAAAAACCGTATTACCTGGCTTGTAATATAAAATGTTATAACTCTGCAATATCATTAGCTACTCGTATTGTTTTGAACAACTTTTAAATGTTACAGAAAGGAGCGGGTCGTCTCGCAGGCAATCTCTTAGCAGCTTTACTACCTGGACTAAGTGCGGTAATTATTTTACAATTTGTACAAAATATAAATAATTGTATATACATAAATCCGTATCATATGTAGTAACAAATTAACAACTTTCACACATTTATGTATCATAAAATAATCATCTACCATCGATAGGAAAATGTCATAAAAATTTATATAATTGCTGTAGTCATAAACTAAATAATAATAATCATAATAATCTTTATGCGATTTACTGATCGTCAAAAGAGATGTTAAATGCAAGATTATTTTTTAAGTATCCTACTCCTGAGGACGAAGATGCCAAGCCTCAACAAGGATTAGATTCAGGAGGATTCCTCACAGGATTCTTGAGTACTGTTATAGGAGGACTTGGAGGATTGTCTAACAGCAACAGTTCTGGAGGAGGGGGAGGTGGTGGAGAAGAAAAACCAGTAAGTCACAAAAAAAACATCTATTAATAAAGTGGCACTTTATGCCGACGCTTGTAGCAAATTAATGATATGGAAGGATAAATTTTTTTATAAATTTCATTGACAAATTAAATATACGGAGTGTTCAAAAATTAGAGGACAATGTCTGAGGAATGTATAAGCAGAGCTGGGCAAAGTACCGGAAAGTAGTACTTGAAGTACAAATACCAAGTATCTTAATGTTTCTAAATGTACTTGAAGTACAAGTACTTTTTTTTTTAGTTTCTAAAGTACTTGAAAAAGTACTTGTAAATTTGGGTGCAAGTATTTTTTCAAATAATCGATATTTTCTGATTATTTGGACCTTAAAAGGTGATTATTGACAAAAATTTCAATATGCGATATTTACTGGGCTATTTAAAACAAGAGTTCTTCGCTGGGACTGCCTTATTACCTAGCGATCGCATAACGTAAAATATTGACGTCATATGATCGACAAGTGATACTAGAAGATGTACCGAGATGTTAGAATGACGTCAAGTTTACGTCATGCTATCGCCAGGCGATACGTCAAAGTCCCAACACTGTAGTTAGGTAATATAAGCATTTTATGTATATGCAGTATGCAGATTAGAATTAATTTATTTACGCCAAAAAATTTGCAAATATATCTTTACTTTCATATTATCGCTGAAAATATATTTATTATTGAAATTCACATAATTATGTACTACAGGAATAACACCACACCACTGCAAAAGAAACACTGACAGATACACAATTCTTATAACATTGTTAACTTTTAAATTATTCATCGCACTTCAAGTACAATTTAAAGTAATTCAATTATATTTAAAATACTTCAAGTACATTTAAAATACGGCAAGTACATTTAAAGTGCTACATGTATTTAAAAATATTTCAAGTACTTTTCATGTACTTAAAGTATTTTTACAAGTATTAAGTACCAAGTACATTTGTGAATAGACTTACTTTATCAAGTAGAAAATACTATAAATAAAAAGTACTTCCAGTACAGTACTTGAAGTACTGAAAGTACTTGTAAGCCTAATAAAGTAATTTTCTTGCAAGTATTGACATAATACCAAAACAAGAAAAGAATCCATATTGGATTTAAATACTTTTTGGTTGAAATGGTAGTGAGTTTAAAATAGTGTTGAAACCACAAGAGAAAAACGAGAGTGGGTAGTAATTTCGGGCAAAAAACTACGGACAAAACAATCATTAAAAGTATAAGAGACTGACATCGAAATTTGTAAAGCATGTATTATTTTTATTATATTTAAAACGAATACTAGATTTGATGTTTTTACAATGCTGATTTGGAAATATATTTTAATATATGCGGTGTTCGAACTATAGGGAATAAAATGTTTCAAATTTAAACTTCCTTAGCAACTGTCATAAAATTTATTATGACTGAATCGTTTTCATATATGTATTAATGGTCTAGGGTTCCGGAGCATTTCTACAAGTAAAATTCCAACTCTTCAGGGCCGTATTTGGAATTTTATCTAAAATATTAGGAGCGTCATCATCATCAAAACAAACTCCAACATATGGAAATGGGAATACATATTATGGACCACCCCCACCACAAAATTAATTAAATATAAGAAAGAAAAATATTTTCCAATGTATATTGTATTATAAGTATAGTATTTTCTACATTATAGTATATTGAAAGACAAATATTACAATGATCCCTATTGTAATACGAGTACAGTTTGTGTAATCGAGCCGTAGGCAAGTTACGTAAAGTACGAATATTACAAATGGACATTGTAATACGTGTTGTTCATACTACAGTGTGTTCAAAAAAATTCCTAACTCGGAGTAGGCTTTGAACAAAGAAACATATGTCAATTTAAAAATATTTAATTAAATGTCAATTTGACATGAAATATTCTCAAAACTATTATTTAAAGATATCAAAACTTTTCTTTTTGAATCTCATTTTAGAAATGGAAACAAATTAGAAAACGGCGAATGTCAATATACTAAATCCTTCTTTATTGTCTTTTCTCCTTAAAATTACATTTTAAGATCAATTTTAACAACTTGACTTTTGAATTAAATAATTATTAGACATACGTTTCACTGTTCATAGCCTACTCCGAGATAGGAACTTTTTTGAACACACTATATTTTTCCTATTTCGCATTAATTTACTTTTATTTGATAATTATTTTTGAAAGAAATATTAAAATGTCAAAGTTGGTAACACTGACAGTTTCAATAAACATTTGAATTTATTTTGACGTTTGACATTTTGACAACAGTTAGGTTATAGATAAAATTTATATTTATAATATTACGAACCTACAAATAAATAATTTTAATTTTAATTTAAAAGAATGCTTTACTCTTTGTTAAAAATATTTTACTATAAAAAATCTAATTTCAGTAATTTTCCATGAGTAATGACAGGTAATGACAACTAAAATGAAATTTGAGATTTAGACTAAGTTACCAACTTCACAATTTAAAAAATCCCCAAAAACATTTATACTAAATTGTTCATTGTAAATCTGTTTTTGACAAAAACGTAAAAATTTACTTTTTTTTAAACGGCGTAGAAATGGCATTTTGTGTGACTTGATTCACAAGGTAGAAATGGCTAGCTTCTACGCCGCCGGAGTAGAAATAGCTAATTTCTACACCGCTGGCGTAGAAATAAAATAAATAAATATCCATAGAAACTACATAGAATTAGCGAACAAGAAGAAAAGTAGTGCGTTTGAAAAAAAATTAATGTGTTATTCAGAATAAAAGTGTCTTTGTGTGCCTCCTAATAACACAATACAGGGTGAGTCTGGGAGACGCCCCCCCTCCCTTTAACTTTTTTATTATAAGTAATAGAAAAATTGGCTCATATAAAAGTTTTAGCCACCTATAATATTTGTTTAAAAATTATTTCTAATATTTCTAAATTATCTCATTTTTCTCTAAATTTTTCAAATACATTAATAAAAAATAATACATCGTTGAAAAGAGAAAAAAATGGCGGTTTCTATTTTATTAAATTAATTATAGGTTGCTATTTGAAAAATAAAAGTTGATAGTCGTATCTTATAAACCTGACTTTAGAAAAAATATCTACATCTGCCATCAAATAGTATATATAAAATAATAAAACTTTTATATGAGCCATTTTTTTCTAGTACTTATAATAAAAAAGTTAAAGGGGGGAGGCGTCTTCCCAGACTCTCCCTGTATACATATTATACATACAAATAAAAATTTGTAATAAAAATAAAACGAAAATGTAAAACTTACCATGTCTATATGTGTGGCCCCTATTGTTCTCAAATCTGTAACAAATAAATAATTATTATTATACACATCTATTCTTGTTTAACTTAATTGTTATACGTGTTAGGCATGACTAATACAGATACATTTTTATTATCTTTATCTATTACTTCAATACAGTATGTTCAATCGTGCATAACAGCAATATATCTTTATTATTTTGTATACTGTAATAATATAATCAATTGTATCAAATAGAATGTCTTTTGTTCCACTCAGAAAACAATTAATAATAAAAGAAAATAAACAAGTTTAAACAATAGAATGGTGCTATAAAAAACTGCAAACTACAATTATTATTTGTAAAAAGAGCTGAGAATTGGAGCATTTAAATTCAAGGGATTGTAAATACAAAAAAAAAACATAAAAATGTTCTAGAAATGGTACGTATGTCGTACAATTCCAGATATATGAAGCCAGGGTGCATCTAATTTTATGAATAAACGTACAGGTATATACAGACAGTGGTACAAATGATGTCTGAACAAGACCATCTTCAAATTGTATGAGTTAAGAATTTAGCTGCGCCCATTATGTCAATTATATAGATGTGGTTTCTTTTGAAACTCTAGAGAAGAATAGAATCGTACGAAATATTCAGGTATGAAATTTTTGCATGAACCCATTTAAATACTGCACTCAAAAAGCACAGACATACATTACTTAATGTCTGGCTGAAAATAGATGGCCGACTAAGGTAACTGAATATCAAAACAGGGGTGCGTTTAAAATATTTTAAACATTTTTCGTTAATGTTGATTATAACAAAATATTTTGATCTTCAAACTATTTAGTTTAGCAATTCTATGAAATAGGATTATTCTTAATTTCCTCTAACAGTAATTCCGACTCGAGGGTTGCTTACATCTGAGACGAACGAACTAGAATTTACGGTATTAATGCCCGGTTTTATAAACATCGAATAAAGTGCTGAGTTCTTACTTTGAAAGTAAATTTAATCGACGAGTAAATAAAGATGTCTGTTTTATAAAACAAGTTACAGAGTAAAATAACTACTTGCAGAGTAAATATTTTATCCTAGTGATTTACCGACAGAGACGTGACATCTGTCATTATTTTGTGATTTTTGCATATAAATATTTTAAGATTTTCTATAATTATATATATTAAATATTGTTTTTTATGAATTTGCAACTACAATTTTAACTGGGGACAAGGAAAAGAACCTCCATGAAGAGTGTGTGAATACCGTAGTACACTCAGGCTACGGTTTCTTATACCGGCTAATCTTTCCACTACTGGAGCATAAGAGAGATTGATAAAATTAGGATAAAACATTACTAGACGGTATCCCTTAAAACCACTACTGACGATAATGTTAATCTCTAATTGAAGAGGATCTATTTCAAGCAATGTGCCGCAGAATGTTTTAATAATATTGTATTCTGTATGTTTCTGACACGAAATAAATCCAAAAGTCATAATAGAAAATAAAGTGTGTCAAAGTGCCAGGTGTCAACGAACATAGAAAAAGAGAGAACGGGGAAAAAATTACACAGAAATAGACAAAGCAAATATATTGGATATAAATAAAGAAATGTAAAAATAATGCAAGACATGAAATTTAAAATGAATTTAATTAAATTAATATTGATGTGTCAAATTTATTCTACAGAATAAAATTTACTTCCTCAAAAATCGGTGGAGTAATTTGTTCTGTAGATTTACTTTGGTAGTATTTTTATTCTTGCTTTATAAAACGAAAATCTCTGGAATAAACTATTTTACTTTAAGAGTAAATTTTACTTTGCTAGTAATTTACTTATCCATCTTTTATAAAACTGGGCATAAATTTTTTAAATACATACCTGAATCCTGTTGCTAAGGCCATTTTAAATGCCTCCTGATGTTGAGTACAATTCTAATCTTCTGTAACGGAATACATAAGGGTCAGTTTCCTTTCAAATCAAATATAGGGAAATGTTTTCAAAAGAAACCACATCTATTAAATAATCTAAACGTCAACTTTCATACGCTAGTCATACCATACCTTAAAATTCTTTTAAAGAGCATTCAAAATTTAAAAATATACCAACTTGATAAATTTATTAGTAAATGTGAAACCAAATATGCAAAAAGTAAGATACTGACACAAAATAACATTCTATGAAGGGCTGTGAATCAAGTTAAATATTAAACTTGAATAAAAGA
>OY720450.1:2786700-2824200 GCA_963082715.1 Harpalus rubripes
CACACATCCACACATCCACACATCCACACATCCACACATCCACACATCCACACATCCACACATCCACACATCCACACATCCACACATCCACACATCCACACATCCACACATCCACACATCCACACATCCACACATCCACACATCCACACATCCACACATCCACACATCCACACATCCACACATCCACACATCCACACATCCACACATCCACACATCCACACATCCACACATCCACACATCCACACATCCACACATCCACACATCCACACATCCACACATCCACACATCCACACATCCACACATCCACACATCCACACATCCACACATCCACACATCCACACATCCACACATCCACACATCCACACATCCACACATCCACACATCCACACATCCACACATCCACACATCCACACATCCACACATCCACACATCCACACATCCACACATCCACACATCCACACATCCACACATCCACACATCCACACATCCACACATCCACACATCCACACATCCACACATCCACACATCCACACATCCACACATCCACACATCCACACATCCACACATCCACACATCCACACATCCACACATCCACACATCCACACATCCACACATCCACACATCCACACATCCACACATCCACACATCCACACATCCACACATCCACACATCCACACATCCACACATCCACACATCCACACATCCACACATCCACACATCCACACATCCACACATCCACACATCCACACATCCACACATCCACACATCCACACATCCACACATCCACACATCCACACATCCACACATCCACACATCCACACATCCACACATCCACACATCCACACATCCACACATCCACACATCCACACATCCACACATCCACACATCCACACATCCACACATCCACACATCCACACATCCACACATCCACACATCCACACATCCACACATCCACACATCCACACATCCACACATCCACACATCCACACATCCACACATCCACACATCCACACATCCACACATCCACACATCCACACATCCACACATCCACACATCCACACATCCACACATCCACACATCCACACATCCACACATCCACACATCCACACATCCACACATCCACACATCCACACATCCACACATCCACACATCCACACATCCACACATCCACACATCCACACATCCACACATCCACACATCCACACATCCACACATCCACACATCCACACATCCACACATCCACACATCCACACATCCACACATCCACACATCCACACATCCACACATCCACACATCCACACATCCACACATCCACACATCCACACATCCACACATCCACACATCCACACATCCACACATCCACACATCCACACATCCACACATCCACACATCCACACATCCACACATCCACACATCCACACATCCACACATCCACACATCCACACATCCACACATCCACACATCCACACATCCACACATCCACACATCCACACATCCACACATCCACACATCCACACATCCACACATCCACACATCCACACATCCACACATCCACACATCCACACATCCACACATCCACACATCCACACATCCACACATCCACACATCCACACATCCACACATCCACACATCCACACATCCACACATCCACACATCCACACATCCACACATCCACACATCCACACATCCACACATCCACACATCCACACATCCACACATCCACACATCCACACATCCACACATCCACACATCCACACATCCACACATCCACACATCCACACATCCACACATCCACACATCCACACATCCACACATCCACACATCCACACATCCACACATCCACACATCCACACATCCACACATCCACACATCCACACATCCACACATCCACACATCCACACATCCACACATCCACACATCCACACATCCACACATCCACACATCCACACATCCACACATCCACACATCCACACATCCACACATCCACACATCCACACATCCACACATCCACACATCCACACATCCACACATCCACACATCCACACATCCACACATCCACACATCCACACATCCACACATCCACACATCCACACATCCACACATCCACACATCCACACATCCACACATCCACACATCCACACATCCACACATCCACACATCCACACATCCACACATCCACACATCCACACATCCACACATCCACACATCCACACATCCACACATCCACACATCCACACATCCACACATCCACACATCCACACATCCACACATCCACACATCCACACATCCACACATCCACACATCCACACATCCACACATCCACACATCCACACATCCACACATCCACACATCCACACATCCACACATCCACACATCCACACATCCACACATCCACACATCCACACATCCACACATCCACACATCCACACATCCACACATCCACACATCCACACATCCACACATCCACACATCCACACATCCACACATCCACACATCCACACATCCACACATCCACACATCCACACATCCACACATCCACACATCCACACATCCACACATCCACACATCCACACATCCACACATCCACACATCCACACATCCACACATCCACACATCCACACATCCACACATCCACACATCCACACATCCAC
Source organism: Harpalus rubripes (assembly GCA_963082715.1). Lineage (NCBI taxonomy): Eukaryota > Metazoa > Arthropoda > Insecta > Coleoptera > Carabidae > Harpalus > Harpalus rubripes. The sequence continues at coordinate 2,789,352 of OY720450.1, forward strand.
ACATCCACACATCCACACATCCACACATCCACACATCCACACATCCACACATCCACACATCCACACATCCACACATCCACACATCCACACATCCACACATCCACACATCCACACATCCACACATCCACAATCCACACATCCACACATCCACACTCCACACATCCACACATCCACACATCCACACATCCACACATCCACACATCCACACATCCACACATCCACACATCCACACATCCACACATCCACACATCCACACATCCACACATCACACATCCACACATCCACACATCCACACGTCCACACTTCCACACATCCACACGTCACACGTCCACATCCACACGTCCACACGTCCACACGTCCACACGTCCACACGTCCACACGTCCACACGTCCACACGTCCACACGTCCACACGTCCACACGTCCACACGTCCACACGTCCACACGTCCACACGTCCACACGTCCACACGTCCACACGTCCACACGTCCACACGTCCACACGTCCACACGTCCACACGTCCACACGTCCACACGTCCACACGTCCACACGTCCACACGTCCACACGTCCACACGTCCACACGTCCACACGTCCACACGTCCACACGTCCACACGTCCACACGTCCACACGTCCACACGTCCACACGTCCACACGTCCACACGTCCACACGTCCACACGTCCACACGTCCACACGTCCACACGTCCACACGTCCACACGTCCACACGTCCACACGTCCACACGTCCACACGTCCACACGTCCACACGTCCACACGTCCACACGTCCACACGTCCACACGTCCACACGTCCACACGTCCACACGTCCACACGTCCACACATCCACACATCCACACATCCACACATCCACACATCCACACATCCACACATCCACACATCCACACATCCACACATCCACACATCCACACATCCACACATCCACACATCCACACATCCACACATCCACACATCCACACATCCACACATCCACACATCCACACATCCACACATCCACACATCCACACATCCACACATCCACACATCCACACATCCACACATCCACACATCCACACATCCACACATCCACACATCCACACATCCACACATCCACACATCCACACATCCACACATCCACACATCCACACATCCACACATCCACACATCCACACATCCACACATCCACACATCCACACATCCACACATCCACACATCCACACATCCACACATCCACACATCCACACATCCACACATCCACACATCCACACATCCACACATCCACACATCCACACATCCACACATCCACACATCCACACATCCACACATCCACACATCCACACATCCACACATCCACACATCCACACATCCACACATCCACACATCCACACATCCACACATCCACACATCCACACATCCACACATCCACACATCCACACATCCACACATCCACACATCCACACATCCACACATCCACACATCCACACATCCACACATCCACACATCCACACATCCACACATCCACACATCCACACATCCACACATCCACACATCCACACATCCACACATCCACACATCCACACATCCACACATCCACACATCCACACATCCACACATCCACACATCCACACATCCACACATCCACACATCCACACATCCACACATCCACACATCCACACATCCACACATCCACACATCCACACATCCACACATCCACACATCCACACATCCACACATCCACACATCCACACATCCACACATCCACACATCCACACATCCACACATCCACACATCCACACATCCACACATCCACACATCCACACATCCACACATCCACACATCCACACATCCACACATCCACACATCCACACATCCACACATCCACACATCCACACATCCACACATCCACACATCCACACATCCACACATCCACACATCCACACATCCACACATCCACACATCCACACATCCACACATCCACACATCCACACATCCACACATCCACACATCCACACATCCACACATCCACACATCCACACATCCACACATCCACACATCCACACATCCACACATCCACACATCCACACATCCACACATCCACACATCCACACATCCACACATCCACACATCCACACATCCACACATCCACACATCCACACATCCACACATCCACACATCCACACATCCACACATCCACACATCCACACATCCACACATCCACACATCCACACATCCACACATCCACACATCCACACATCCACACATCCACACATCCACACATCCACACATCCACACATCCACACATCCACACATCCACACATCCACACATCCACACATCCACACATCCACACATCCACACATCCACACATCCACACATCCACACATCCACACATCCACACATCCACACATCCACACATCCACACATCCACACATCCACACATCCACACATCCACACATCCACACATCCACACATCCACACATCCACACATCCACACATCCACACATCCACACATCCACACATCCACACATCCACACATCCACACATCCACACATCCACACATCCACACATCCACACATCCACACATCCACACATCCACACATCCACACATCCACACATCCACACATCCACACATCCACACATCCACACATCCACACATCCACACATCCACACATCCACACATCCACACATCCACACATCCACACATCCACACATCCACACATCCACACATCCACACATCCACACATCCACACATCCACACATCCACACATCCACACATCCACACATCCACACATCCACACATCCACACATCCACACATCCACACATCCACACATCCACACATCCACACATCCACACATCCACACATCCACACATCCACACATCCACACATCCACACATCCACACATCCACACATCCACACATCCACACATCCACACATCCACACATCCACACATCCACACATCCACACATCCACACATCCACACATCCACACATCCACACATCCACACATCCACACACACACACACACACACACACACACACACACACACACACACACACACACACACACACACACACACACACACACATACAGACATCATCGTAAAAATAGTAAATTCGAATTCTAGGGACCCTAAAACGTGCTTATTGATTAAAAACTCATCATCGAATTTTTTGACCAAAGACAATACCTTCCTTACCGAAAGGTGACGGAAGGTAAAAAACAGTTGTTAGTTTTTAAGAAATGGAACGAAAGAATGGTTGTGTGTAAAATTGTTGAAGAGAACTACTTTGAACAAATTTCAAATAAAATTATAGAAATATGAACCTTGTATTTTATTCACAATAGTTCTATACTCCATTCGCTGAGACGAGAGATTGTGCAACTAATTCTTGAAGAGAAGCAATTCTATTTTATAGCTTCAAAATTATCTTCTTTTGACCAATATAATGACTTGTTTCTGTTCAATAATGTGTTCCTCATTCTCTCGTCTCAGCGAATGGACTATAGTATGACCGTCGTATACTGCTATCGAAGCATTGATATATATGCATTTAATACCAACTATGAACAAACTACAGTAGCAGTAGCGCTTGTGCCACATTGTCACAACGGCAAAAATATGAACTAAAAGTAACAGTTACAACCTTCCCAGGAATCTGCTCCAGTAACGACGATTCTCAACTGTTAGTCCACCTTGAATCCACTAGACTTTCACCGTCGTCATCAAACGTATAAGGTACGATGCACCAGAAGATGCAGTCAATGAATTGTGCAACAGAAACAAGAAGGAATCATCAATGAAGAGATTGTTAGATTGTTACAATGTTAAGGTGCATTCACAAATGAAAATTAGGTTTTTGGTTTTTGTTAGATTTAAGTAAGTCATTCATAAATGCAAGTTTAATTTAACTCTAATTTAGTTTTGATTGACTGACATCTATGTAAATACTTCAAAAACAAGATTAAAATATCGGTAGAGCAATACTTAATAAATACCCGTGCGCCGTGAGACTGTCATTCGCTTGGCATTATTGGTTATATTTCAGCAATTAAGTTATGACAGTCTCCATGTTCTTCTCGCATTTGTTTAAGAAGCCGAATCCACCAAGTGGATACTAAATGAAGATGGGTGTATATATCTATATCATTTCAGACTCGTTCACATTGGTGAAGTTTGTGACGTCACACTAAATCATAAATCTTAAGTTTGGATCTTGCAATGTCTAGCTTTATGATTTGGATTTAAAGACCCTAAATTCTGAAGGGTGAATGGAGTCATTACATAATATGCGGCCAAAGTCTTTAAATCTAAACCTAATTTTCATTTGTGAATGCATCTTTAGAGTATCTTCTATTAAAAATCTGGCGTGGCCAACACAATACCTTCCGCCATTTACAGATCGAGTCACAAAAAAGATTAAATTAATTTTTATTTTTGGATTAGCGAATTTTACTCTAATTTTGACAGTTTATTTCTTAAAATATATTCTAATCTAATCCAAGTTACTACCTTTTTTTAAACTCTTCAACAGGATTAAATCCCAATTACTGAGTGGGTTCATATTCACACATATCCATGCCTAAGTGGGATTCGAACCCAGAGCCCCGAGGGCACTCATGACATGAGGCGTTGTTCTAACCATTGAGCCACCTGAGCTATAATAAAATGAAGATTAAATTTTAAATACCGGGATAGAATATAATTCACTTATTCAAAAATGAGGATTAGCTTAAACATTTTTGAGCATCGTTAATTTTTATTAATCTAAATACATATTTACTTATGCTGGAAACTGTATTGAATTCCTTTTCTATTGTTCTATGTACTTTTTTCTTTTTAAAACGTTACTAATACTTTTTGAAACGATTTGTTCTTTGATAGTGACATTTATCTGTCAGTTACATACACTACATACATTTGAATAACTGCGTTTTGTTTGTTTAAAGCGTAGCCTCTGGGATTTAAATTATAGATAATTTTATAAATATAGAAAAAGTATTAATGCAAATCTATAGAAAATTTAATAATCTTTAATTTTTATAATAACATTAATCTCGAAAAAATACATTTAAAGGTATTTTTCGAAGAACAACTATTTTGAGCTTCTGTAAAGTGCCATTTCCGGTTATCCGATTTTCACCAAAATCTAATGGGCTTTTTCCATTACAGAAAAAATTCGAAATACAAGGTTTCAAAATTTTCTGAATGATAGTATTTGAGTTAGAGTGGAGGATCCACACATACACACAGACATCATCGTGAAAATGTTAAAATTGGATTCTAAGGACCTTAAAACGTCATTTACCAAAATCTCGATATGCGATTTTTAGCACGATCCCTATACCTACCTCTCTTACCAAGGGTAGCGGGAGGTAAAAATGCTTTACCCTGTAACAGCTGAAGATTCTTATTCGGCAAGAAATGGCCTGAATATTGGGACGTGTAGAGAGAAATGCTTCAGAAATTGGTTATATCAATGATAGAGAACGGGGACTTATACCTCCAATACGGTTTGTTTAAAACTACATGAATTAAAATTTTAAAATACAAAATTAAATTTTGTCTATCAGCAATACTTTTTATTTTATTCGCCTTTAAAAAAATGAAATTTCTAGGCCCACCGTGTATTTACGAGTATAAATTTGTAAAGGTTGATTCGTGGTCTCCAATCACCCTTATCACAATTTTGTAAGAGTTCCAAATTTCACTAATTTTCTACTTGAGTTCTGCTTCAGTTCTTATGGAATTTTTTCTCAAACCAAAGTTCTGTAAAAAGTTCATACTGCATTATTTTGCTTTGAGCAAAAGTGCCGCGCCTTCGACAATACAAAGCCATAATCAACCTATTTGTTTTGTACATTTTAAGAAGTTTTTTAGATTGTTGAACACCTTAGGCAGTCATCCATCATATCTTTTATCTTAGAGGAAATTATTTCTCGTTTTTAGGAATTGTTTTTTGAAGAGTTACGAAAATAATTTTTTAATGCTTAAATTAAAGTGTATATGTTATCTTTGTTATATAATGCCCTAAATAGGAGAGTATAGGAAGTAGGCTTAGACTTTGAATGAGAATGTAGAGTTACTATACTTATTTAAGAATTTATAATGTAACAGATAAGAAGTATGTATGTACACTGGTAGAAGTTAAGCAACATTTTTATTTTGACTACTGGAATTTTTACATAACCCTTAGCATTTTGAAATAATTTCACATAATGTATTGTTACATATTGTCGAGAAAATTCTACTATGGAATTTTGCTGGAATACAAATCACCCGAAATTCGGACCGGAGGGATGCGAAAATTGCCGAATAAACACAATAGAAAATTCTGGATAAATAATTAAGCGCATACAACAGGAATAGTACAAAAAAAAGAATGAACATGCAGCGAGAATAATAGAGAAAATTCTAAATATCCAGGTAAAACGGTTTTTACTGCTGAAAGGAAAAAATCTGATGTGGCCAGCACATAACCTCTCGCCAGATATTTTACCGGGTTGTACGCATAAAACAAAAAATATTTTTAAATACAAATACATATATTCATGTCTCACTACAAAATAATTCTCACATATTTGCAAAATCTATGGGATATATAAATTATGTACAATACATACATTTTCTTTATATTCAATATCCTGAAATTTTCTTTTTCTACTTTCCTTTTCTTTTTTACCTCTCGCTAAGAGAGGTATTGTATTCATGCTAAAAATCGCATATCCAGATTTTAATGAATAAGCACGTTTTAAGGTCCCTAGTATCCGATTATAACATTTTTACGATGATGTCCGTATGTGTGTGTGTGTGTGTGTGTGTGTGGGGATGTGTGTGTGGATGTTGGATTCACCAGTCAGTTTTGGTAACAATTGGACAACCGGAAGTAGTAGTTACAAGAAAAAAATCGTCTAAATATTATTTATCGAAAATTTATGTAAATACTTATATTAAAGAACGTTAAATTCTTTATTCGATAAATATAAATTCATTATTATATCTTCTATAGATTTAGAGATAAAGAAAGGCATATAAAATAATTTGATGTAAAAAATCTCAGATCAAACTACTACAAGGCAAGAAATTCAAATGTTTCTAATTGACATATAAATGTCACTGTCAAAAATATTTGTATGCCTCTGTCAAAAATATTTGTATATTATTATGAAGATTATGAAAATAAAAAAAATTCAACAACGCAAAAGATATACGTAAAAAAGAATGTAAAAGGAATTTGCGAAAAAATGACGAATATAAAGAAAAAGAAAAGGAAAGTAGAAAAAGAAAATTTCAGGATATTGAATATAAAGAAAATGTAAGTATTGTACACAATTTATTTTAAAATATCCCATAGATTTTGCAAATATATGTGAGAATTATTTTGTAGTGAGACATGAATATATGTAATTGTATTAAAAATATTTTTCGTTTTATGCGTACAACCAGGTAAAATATCTGGCGAGAGGTTATGTGTTGGCCACATCAGATTTTTTATATTCGTCATTTTGCGTTGTTGACTTTTTTTTATTTTCATAATAATGTACAAATATTTTTGACAATGACATTTATGTGTCAATTACAAACATTTGAATTTCTTGTCCTGAAGTAGTTTGATATGAGATTTTTTACATCAAATTATTTTATATGCATTTCTTTATCTCTAAATGAATTTATATTTATCGAATAAAGAATTTATCGTTCTTTAATATAAGTATTTACATAAATTTTCGATAAATAATATTTAGATGATTTTTTTCCTGCAACTACTACTTCCGGTTGTCCAATTGTAACCCAAAACTTAATCAACTCTTTCCATTATTGTTAGATATAGGAATCCGTAGTTAAAAATGTCTTTAGTCTTGTAGTATTTGAGAAATCGTGGATCCAACATCCACACACACACCCACACACATATCATCGTAAAAATAGTAAAATCGTATTCTAGGGACCTTAAAACGTGCTTATTCATTAAAAACTCACCACCGAATTTTTTGACCAAAGACAATACCTTCCTTACCTACAGGTGACGGAAGGTAATAAAAACAATAACAGTTAACTATACATATAAAATTATTAAAAATTCAAATACAATGGATCGAATTCAGCACTCTTCTTTAACTAAAGAAGCTTCTCTAAAAATAACAAAATAAAGAGAGACATATGCATCGATGCATTATTAAGAAAAAGATGCAAGTTGTTTCCATAGTTACTAGAAATGATCACTACACTAGTGAAGAGTGCTGAATTCGGCCCAATATTCTTCTCTCTCCTAACTCTTGTCATCTAAGAAAGTCAGCAAAACAAAATATTTGAGTTTTTTAAGCTTTCTTAAAATAACAATAAAAATTTATTTTATAAGAATTTTATTAATGAATTTTACCGTTGTAATTTAATACTATATTTTATTCTAAAAACAGTCAACATTTTTGGCGACATAGAAAAAAGTGTGTCAAATCATAAAATAGAAAAGGATACACACCAAATTTCTATCGATATTTTATAATTAAAATGTGACCTTTTTCTTCTTAGAATATTTACTTTCATTTAAATACCCGATATAAAAATGAAAGTTGCAGTTTCCGAAAAATGAAGGTAGCAAAAAATTGCCCATCTGAAGTTCACTGACATTGCTTGTTACGAACGAAGTGGAAATCCCGATGACCAATACTTCAAAAGAAAAGAAAACAAAGCTTACATATTACGCAGTAATGTGTCGTATCCGTATGTCGTTAAGAATAGATGAAAAACAGAAATATGAAAATGAGTGCAAATGTGCAAATACCAGACTGGTGATTTCTTATTGCAATTAATTTGCTTCGTATATTAAAATCGTATAAAAGGAAACTTGATTTAATCATATCGCAAATGAGAACGTAAAATATGATATGTTTGCGTAATGAACCATAAGGGAAAATAAGTCATAAAATGCGGTTATTGCGAAAATATTGAATATGTACGTACGCTTATCAATGCATATTATTATCATTAGAAATGCCTATATTACAACCCGAGTCTACAATAATTGTCATGTATTTTATATTCTTTTAAATATTTCTCTTTTATTTATTAGGTTTTCTCCAAAGTTTGTATCTTCTATCTGATCCATGTACCCGGTATGTCACAACCTCGTGAACAGACTTTAGCGACTACAATTTTTACCTTTCGTCACCTGTAGGTAAGGAAGGTAATTTCGTTTTAAGGTCCCTAGAATCCAATTTTAACATTTTCACGATGATGTCTGTGTGTATGTGTGGATCCTCCACTCTAACTCGAATACTATAATTCATTAAACCTTGTATTTCGAATTTTCACTATTATGGAAAGAGCCCATTAGATTTTGGTGTAAATCGGATAACAGGAAATGGCACTTTACTAGAAATTCAAAATAGTTTTTCTTCGAAAAATACCTTTATATGTAATTTTTTCGAGATTAATGTTATTATAAAAATTAAAGATTACTACATTTTCTACAGATTTGCATTAATACTTTTTCTATACACTTTGTGGATAAATTTATAAAATAATCTATAATTTAAATCCCGGATCTTACGTTTTAAACAAACAAAACTCCTTGGTTGCGCAGTTATTTAAATGAATGCAACTGACAGATAAATGTCACTGTCAAAGAACTAATCATTTCAAATTAATAATAATAACGTTATAAAAAGAAAAAATTAATAGCATAATAGGAAAGGAAATCAATACAGTTTCCAGCATATGTAAATATGTAGGTATGTATTTAGATTAATAAAAATTAATGATTGGCTAAAAAGTTTAAGCTAATTCTCATTTTTGGATTAGTGAATTCTATTTTACTAAGGTATTTAAAATTTAATCTTCATTTTATTATCAAAAAAGGTAGTATCTTGGATCAGATTAGACTATATTTTAAGAAATAAACTGCCAAAATTAGAGTTAAATTCGCTAATCCAAAAACAAGGATTTTTTCGAGATTAATATTATTATAAAAATTAAAGATTATTTTTTTTTTATAGATTTGCATTAATACTTTTTCTATATATTTTATGGATAAATTTATAAAATTATCTATAATTTAAATCCCAGAGTCTACGCTTTAAACAAACAAAACGCAGTTATTCAAATGTACGTAATTGACAGATAATTGTCACTATCAAAGAACTAATCATTTCAAAATAATATTAGTATTAAATTAGTAACGTTTTAAAAAGAAAAAAGTAAATAGAACAATAGAAAAGGAATTCAATACAGTTTCCAGCATAAGTAAATATGTAGGTAGGCATGGATGTGTGTGAATGTGAACTCACTCTGTAATTGGGATTTAATATTGTTGAGGGGTTTAAAAAAAGGTAGTTGCTTGGATTAGATTAGACTATATTTTAAATTTTAAGAAATTAACTGTCAAACTTAGAGTAAAATTCGCTAATCCAAAGATAAGGATTAACTTAATCTTTTTTTCGACTCGGGTTGCAAATGGCGGGAGGTATTTTGTTGGCCACACCAGATTTTTTAAGCTTTATCCCAGTGTGAATATAAATTTCTTGACAACATTACCATAGCAACAACTCATAATGCCCTCTCATTTGAAGATTTTAACAGTTTTTCTTGAAAAAACTATGTTAAATATCATTTTTTCACATTTAATGTTATAAATATTAAAGAATATTTTTTCTCTATACGATTTGACTGCATTTTAAACTTAATATTAAACGAATATAGAGTTAAAAATTATAAAGAATTTAAATTTCATAAAGTAGCCATAGCCAAAATTCTGATTGAAAGATGTCAGTGTCAAGTGAAATTGACATAGTGTGTTTGTCTTATAATTTTACTGGAAATATAGGATCTTCTGTATGGAATTTGTATAAAATATATACAACTGCCGGAAGGTAAAGTACAAGTAATAGAATCTTTTGCAAGGAACTATCTGTATGAAATTTGTACAAAATACATAGAACTGACGGAAGGTAATGTGCTGGCCACATTTTATTAAGTGAGTTATTTATAAAAACATTCCTTGTGAGTCTCTATATTGCCAATGCATCTTCGCTGTATTTTGGTTTCAAATATCAAACACGGCTGATAAAACTTTTTAAAAATTTGCATACATTTGTAAAAACTCGTGAAAAATAACATATTTAAATTTTATTAAAAACAGTCGTAAATGTTTATAATGATAGAACCCCTTAAAGAAACGGAAAATAGGTTGAAATTATTACCATATGTATACTCGGGTGAACATTATGTTGATTTGGTTTTCCCCAAATTATAAGGTGTAATCATATTTTTAAATGGTACTGTATAACAAGTTAAATATTTAATATATGTTGTCATAGAAATCCAAGAAAATTCCTTTTCCTTTATGCTAATTCATTTGCCAATCTCTTTCTGTCCATGTCTTGCTTCTGGTGCAGCCTATGCATTTATGGTCAACTGTTCTATGTATCAGTACCTTATATACGACTTTTTTCTCTATTTACTACGCTAGATTAATGTATAATGCAACATGTTACAATTACTGCCTACCAGTGCAGTTCCAATGCATTTGTGCAACTTTCAAGGACCTTAACAACATTTTTGCTAAATTATTTAAATCTGTGTCTACGTTCAATCTGATTTTTCCCATTTTTTGTGTAAAATGTGAAAGGAAAATTACACAAAAATTTCATTTCACAACCACAGTTGCGAATAAAATTATCAAGTAGGCATTTCACTAGATTGGAAATTAGACATTGAACAAATAGATAATTATCTATTTTATCGATTAATGTATAGCTGAGAATTATTGAGAAAATATTTTTAGAATTTTATTTAAACATATTTGAAGTATTTCCCTTTAACAACAATACACACAACCATTCTTTCCTTCCATATCTTAAAAACTAACAACAAATCTTCTGGAATACAGAATGCTTTCAAAATAATCATAAATTGCAGCATTAATCCCATCTTCAGGCTTAAACTGAAACCTGCACATTATCAAATCAGGAAAGTATACTGGGTGTTTTATTTTATATATTTTTCGCCAAAAACTAAATTGTTGAAGCTGTCTTATCGTGATGTAATATAACTCCTGTCTCTGACAGAGAACTAAAGATAATGATTTTTCAGTATAATTTAGCTGTACCTCTTCAATTTAATTACATTACTTTTATATTTCACCAGAAATATATTTTCACTTGCAACATTCAGAAATTTTTGAAATCTGGTATTTCTAAATAAATAAATATATCATCACGGCTTATTACCCATTGCTGGGTGTGCCAATCTGCTTGTACACAGATATCGGTAATGATAAAATATTTGCACCGTGAAGGCGCTTACCAGGCGTCACCTCACGGGCACTCATTGCTGGCGTGGAGAGTGCACCACAGGAGTCAATTTTGTGCCATTTAAAATTGGAAATATTTGGCGTCCGTCGGGATGGAACCCGGTTCCCCAGATTCGCGACCTGACACTGAGGCACGCGGCCACGAGACCCCATTTCTACCTCATTATAATATAGGAAGAAGCCATTGGATTTGGTATAAATCAGATAACGGGAAAAGGCACTTTACTTGAAGCTCAAAATAGTTTTTCTTCGGAAAATACCTTTAAATGTTATTGTTTCAAGATTTATGTTATTATAAAAATTAAAGATTATTAAATTTTAAATGGCACAAATTGACCTCTGTGGTGCACTCTCCACGCCAGAAATGAGTGCCCGTGAGGTGAAGTCTGGTAAGCGCCCGCACGGTGCAAATATTTCATCATTACCGATATCTGTGTACAAGCAGACTGGCACACCCAGCAATGGGTAATAAGCCGTGATGATATATTTATTTTATTTTTATTCTAAATTTTCTACAGGTTTGAATTAATGCTTTTTCTATATATTTTTAAAGCCAGAAGATAAAGCAATGGGTATCCTTTCAGATGAAAAACTACCACCAGGTAATGATCAGAAATGGCCCATTTGGAAATCGTTAAATAATATGTAGGTAATATAAACTGTGCAATTTTTTGGATGAATACTATTTAGATAGACCCCTTCTCTGCATGAAGGATAGAATCTTCGGAGAAGATGCATCCTCTCCGTATTAGTTAATGCCGGGCGATGCATAAGGCCTGTTGCCATAATTTCCAAATTTAACTATTTATATGGTTATAACAACAAGCTCAACTAACTCAATCCATGTGGTCCGGATGCGGTATTTCGCTACTAAAAATTGGTCACTGCAGTATGTAAGGAGTGAGAGATATTTGTTGTAATGTTTTATATATTTATTATGTATTAATTATTTATATTATGGTCTGCACACGAATGATAATAATAATATATTTTATGGATAAATTTATAAAATTATCTATAATTTAAATCCTGGATCCTACGCTTTAAACAAACATAACTCCTTGGTTACACAGTTAATACCTCAAATATATATATATATATATATATATATATATATATACATATATATATATATATATATATATATATATATATATATATATATATATATATATATATAACTGACAGATAAATGTCAGTGTCAATGAACTAATCATATCAAATTAATAATAGTAACGTTTTAAAAAGAAAATAGTAAATAAAACCTTAGTTATATGGAATGGAACTTAATAATAGCTGTATTCTTTCTGGACAAAATCTCAACTCATCTCAGATCATTTCAGATAAACTCAGGAAATCGTTGTTCTTTCTTTTGACACAACTGATCTTAGTTGTTCTGAGTAAACTCACTTCCCCCGTTTCCGATGTTACACTACCAATTTAAAAAGCTCAAAATGATTTGTAACACTCAGTTTGCATTTTAAAGGTATATAATATAGCAAAATTTATATTCACATATACAGATATACTTACAAGTGATATATTTTCAACATTACCCATTTTTCGTTTATAAACAGTATCATAGATGAGAAAATAAGTCAATAAATTTGACAGCTGTTACAACAAATACTATCAGTAAAGAAGGAAATGCTAAAATGGAATTTAACTCGTTCTTGTTGCACACTCACAACTCAGTTAATTACTGAGCTGAGTTTCAATTGGGTCAAAAAGAATACAGCTAATATCCAGTTTAAGTAAATATGTGAGTATACATACACATATTTAAATTAATAATTAAATGGCGGGAGGTATTGTGTTGGCCACATCAGGTTTTCTTGTTTAAGGGATGTTTATAATTTTACCGGTTTCGGGATATTATTCCAGTAGGCTGGTAACTGACTTGTCAACAACGGTCTACAAAATGAAAATAAAATAAAATGAAAATATAATGCTCTTCATTAATACATCCAGATAACGTTAGCCTATCGTTCTAAATACGGTCTACTTTATTCTAAAGTAATAAACATGAGGAATAAAGCACATAATTTGAATATTTGTCATACTGACATATGTCAAAATACTTGTTCTGTTAACCATTGAAAGTAGCATTAATGAGAGAATTTCACAAAAATACTTATCAATAATGTCTTAAATTTCTGTAACCGACAAACTATTAAACAAACCACGGATGTTATTAATCAGAACAAGCCTTAGATGTCTTAAAATCCTCGCTCTACGAGCTCGGATTTCAAACTGACATCTGCGGCAGTTATGATGTGCATAACATTCCTAGGTATGTTAATAGCTATAAACCTTGTTGATGCAACCGGAAATAAGTAAATTATTGTAACTAAATTCTTTTGCTTAACTTAATATCAAATGACAGATAAATAACTGTTAAAAATGATGTGCACATTTTGTTTTCTACGGCCTACCTGAATTTTTGCGTGATTTTCGTATAACCTAACCTAACGCACGAAACTCACACCTGCAAAACTCGGAACTGCATAAAGCCGAGTTTTATGGGCTTGAGTTTTGCGCGTCAAGTTAGTAAATTTAATCAACTAATTTCTAACTCATGTTACAGAGTGCGCTAAGGATATTTTTTGAAGATAACATATTTAATAAATTCAATTAAGAAATGCATAATATGTAAGATTATGCATTTTTTCAATATATACATACTTTCTATTTCATTGGTCCTTGTATTCAATTATTTACAAAACAATAGATAATAAAATTGAGAAACGGTTTAATTCTATGTTTATTATTGAACAAATTATAGCCATCGTTTTTATTGTTGTTTATTGCAATTATAAATGTATTATAATTTCTCTTCATTTCAATATGGAACATGAGGCAAGTATTTTATGTTGCATTCATAAATTTACTTACATTTTATTGACTTTACTACAAAATATATATATATATATATATATATATATATATATATATATATATATATATATATATATATATATATATATATATATATATATATATATATATATATATATATATATATATATAGTTTATATTCCTATTTAAAATTAAAATGTAACTATTTTCTCACTCAATAGGTACAAAAATAAATAGTCATTTGCAGGTAAAATATATTAGATTCAATCAAGTTAATTTAGATTAATAGTACATACTTGAAAGTATTGCAGATTTCAAATAATTTTTTTTGTACTCTCGTTAAATTGTGACAAAGTACTGGTTAGTAACAGTAGCAACCACTAACAATTTATTTATTAAACATGGGATAAAGTTACTTTCCAAAAATTACAGGTTGCGGTCGTTCAAAAAGTATAGCATGTAACTTTTTACCTCCCGTCATACCGTAGGTGAGGGAGGTAATGTTATCGGTCCAAAAATTCGATGGTGAGTTTTCAGTAAATAAGCACGAATTAGGGTCCCTATAACACGTTTTTACTATTTTTACGATAATGTCTGTGTGTGTGTGTGTGTGACGATTTTTGCTTTCATGTAAAGAGTTGATTAGATTTTGGGTAAAATTGGATAACCGGAAATGATACTTTACTTGAAGCTCATAACAGTTTTTAATGAAAAACTATATTAAAATATAATCCAAAACTGTTAAATTTTGTATTTAAGACTTTTATAACAAGAGGAATAACATATTAGATTTTAGCTAAAATTAATTAAACAGAACTGATACTTTACTTAAACTCTGAACAGATTTTCATGAAAAATATATCATGATAAATTCAAAATCTTTTAAAATTTAGTATTTAAGACTTTTATATGAAGGAGAACAACATATTAGATTTTGGCTAAAATTTATAATCCGGAAGCGATACTTTACTTGAAGCTCTCAAAAGATTTTCGTGAAAAATATTTTACGATATATTCTAAAGTTTTTCAAATTTGGTATTTAAGATTTTTATAATGATGAGAACATGTTATATTTTTTTATAATTGATAAACTAGAAGTGATACTTTACTTGAAGCTCTGAACAGATTTTCGTGAAAAATATATTCAAAAACTTTTAAAATTTAGTATTTAAGACTTTTAATTGAAGAAGAACAACTTAGATTTTGTTTACAAACGATCAACCGGAAGTGATACTTTACATAAAGCTCATTGCTATTTTAACCATGGGATTAACGAGAGGTTATGTGCTGGCCACATCAGATTTTTAAAATTTTATATTTATAAAATTGGATACATATAATATACTATTATCTATTATATAATGGGATATAAAATTTTGAATATAAGTCGAAATTAGCTATATTGCCGTAAGAACAAATATCTATTTTTTTCTGCATAGAAATTATTGCAATTTCTTTCGTCATAGCAATAATTTCAAACGATTTCAAACAATTTATTTGTTCTTTTAGACTGGTACAATTTTCTTGTCTTATGTACTGTATAATTGTATTTTCTTTTACATACATACATACATACATACATACATTTCTTATATTTGAAATATCAGTTAATAATAATTGAAGCACTTAAACTCAAATGCTTGAAATTAATATGACAGTTTTAAGTCCCCCAGTAATTAGTTTGACCGTTTTGGCAGTTTTTAAGGCACCAGAAATTAATTTAAAGTTTTGACTGTTATTAAATCTCCCAAAAATTAGTTGGAACGTATTCTAAAAGAAGATTGTTAAACATATTTAAAATAAAATTCCAAAAAACACCATGTGTCTTATTTAAAATAATTCTAGCATGACCCGTATATAATTTCCACATACTATCCTTCGCCAATGCCTTAATTAGTCCACCAATACATTTTTCTCTAATTCATTTATTTTTATTTTCAAATTTAAAAAACCTTCCCTCCCCAATTCCCTTCTTGTGATTGGTTCATTCTCCATGTAATTATTTGCCCAACCAATGAGAGAGCTCGTTTCTTCGTGGGGGAAACGGAAACATGTAACAGCGCACGGTTCGAACTCTGTGAGGCGATTCTAGATAGAGTTACTCGCGGAACGGCGCGTTGAAGTCACCGGTTATCATTATATTGTTCACGTTATCTTTAAATACCGGGAGTGTTAAACAGAAGAAGAAGAAGACACTGAAGGTAAGAAAGATGGAGATGACATTGAATTTGGATGTTGCGAAATGGATGGTTGTAAATAAATATATTACCAAATAGTTTGACTTTTAAATTTAAAAATTAACAAATCGTTTGAGTACAGTAGTTTGTGGTGATATATTTATTTTAATTATATTTATTAATATATTTTTAATGTATAATATTTATATATTTATTATCGTGTTGGAGTTGCAAATATACAGGGTGGCGACTGGCACCCTCAACATATATGACTTTAACATCATACTTTCGTAATTTTCTGCGTCCTTAATTAATTTAGGTAAAAAATTTTCAAAAAAAAAACTTCTTCGTAACAGCAGAAATAACGTATGAAAATAACGATTGCCATGAAATTAATTAAATAAATAAATAAATTAACAAATGTTTATGATTTATGTTCACTTGAAGAAATATTACAAATAATAATAAAAATAAATTCAGCTACAGAAAAAAGCTAAGAGAAACTATATTTAGAACTTCAAAAAGTACCACTTCCGGTTATTCGATTGCTGTCAAAATGGCTTCTTTCCATATTAGATTAGAGTGGGAACACAAGATATCAATTTTTGTCTGAGATTTAAAAACTAGCACATCTATTATTTAAACCTCAATTTAAACCAAATAAATTGTGAAAGATCATAGCCATTTGAACCCGGCAATTGCTAATCTATCTCGATTGCTAAAATGATCTTCCACTTAGTAACAGCTTATAAAAAACATAAAATAAATATATAATCATGGCGTATTACCCATTGCTGGGTGTGCCAATCTGCTTTGTACACAGAATTCTGTATTGATCATAACATATTTGTTCCTTGCGGACGTTTATCACTGTAGTGCACTCTCCAGTCTAGCAATGAATGCTCGTATTTATCTCTCTATTATCTCACTATTTTTTTAACAAGTTTTACCTCCCGCTACCTTTGGTAAGGGAGGTGTAGGGATCGTGCTAAAAATCGCATATCGAGATTTTGGTAAGACCACGTTTTAAGCTCCGTAGAATCCAATTTTAACATTTCACAATGATGTCTGTGTGTATGTATGTGTATGTGTGTGGATGCGCGCGCGTGTGTGTGTGTGTGAGTGTGTGTGTATGTAGATTCTCCACTCGAACTCAAATACTATCATTCAGAAAATTTTAAAACCTTATATTTCTACCTTATTCTAATATGGGAAGAGACCATTAGATTTTGGTGAGTATCAGGTAACCAGAAATGACAGTTTACTTGAAGCTCAAAATAGATTTTCTTCGAAAAATACCTTCAAATGTTATTTTTTCAAAATTTGTCTTATTATAAAAATTAAAGATTATTAAATTTTCTACAGATTTGCATAAATACTTTTTTTATATATTTTATGGATAAATTTATAAAATTATCTATAATTTTAAGTCCGGAGCCTACGCTTTAAACAAGCAAAACTCCTTGATTACACAGTTACACAGTTCATATCTCAAATGTATGCAACTGACAGATAAATGTCACTGTCAAAGAACTAATCATTCCAAATTAATAATGTAACGTTTTAAAAAGAAAGTTGTAAATAGAACCATAGTTATACGGAATGGATCTTAATACAGTTTCCGCAATAACTAAATATGTAAGTATGTATATTTAAATTAATAAAATATAATATTATTAATATCTTTGGCACTTGATATCAAATAAGAAAACAAAATCATTCTGTCTAAATACAGAACTAGTTGATCATGAAC
The DNA here is from genome assembly GCA_963082715.1 of Harpalus rubripes. Classification (NCBI taxonomy): domain Eukaryota; kingdom Metazoa; phylum Arthropoda; class Insecta; order Coleoptera; family Carabidae; genus Harpalus; species Harpalus rubripes. The sequence goes on from OY720450.1 coordinate 2,808,441, forward strand.
CAAATTATAAATTGCTCTAATTTCGCAGCAAAAATTGCAATATTTATTTTGTAATTTTTTGTTAGAAATTTTGTATCGTACGTCCAAAATAAAAATTGTTATTCCTTTCCATACAATCTTTACATGTAAAGAAAGTTTCACTTAAGAAATTCTTTCTATAAATAAGAACCATAGACATTAAAGAGTTAAGGAGTGGAATGTTAAACGATTACGAAAAGTGAGGCAAAGATAATGACAATGACAGTAAATTTGGAAAAGTACTCGTTGAAGACTAAATTAATATTAACTCTAAACAATGTATTCAACATAGCAAAAATGCAGATTCACTGCCTATGTTAAATTCTTTGAAACGCTGTGAAGCTGCTACTTTTTTGCCGTGTTAAACGTATAACTGTTTATGCCGATCCTCGTGGCCGCGTGCCTGAGTGACTGGTCACGTATCTAAGAAACCGGGTTCGATTTTGACCGATGTCAAAGGAAATATTTTAAATTTTAAATAGCACAGAAGTGACACATGTGGTGCACTTTCCACGTTAGCAATGAGTCGTAAGGTGACGCCTGGTAAACGCTTGCACGGTACAAATATGTCATCGTCATATCTGTGTACAAAGCAGATTGGCACACCGAGCAATGGGTAATATGCCGTGATGATTTATTAAGGCTTGAATTACATTAGCGGTACAATGACGGTACGCTGACGGTACAATAACGGTTCAGTGACGGTATGTCAATTACACGAGGCATTCACATTAGACGGTACCACGACGGTACAACATTATAAAATACCATGACAATATAGTTTTGTCTTTTACGTATTATGACAGTTTGTGGTGCATATGTCATGTTTCTATCAAAAGTAGAAAATATCGTGCAATCTTTAAAAATTTCTCAAATACCGACTTAGTTATAACTGTCTTTATTCTTGTCAAAGAAGAAGAAAAAAATGAAAAAATCCAGAAAATTTTACAAAACGATACTACTTTTTTGTATATTCTGTAATAATCTGAAGTGTATATTTCACGTTTTTGTTATAAGCACAGAACTTTTGTTCAATAAATGTATATGTATAATCATTTCTCATTTCTAGCTCATTTTGACTACATTTTGGTTTCACTAAAAGACAAATATGAAAAAGTCAAAAACATGTCAAATGTCAATCACCTACTAGCATATGTTTACTTTTACTCGGCTGATTTTGGCATGAACGTCAACTTGAAGTGTACGTACTCTTCAAACGCAACCTTCCACTCCCTCTTGCATGGAAATACTACGCTGTTACTATGATATACAATATTTTTTCAAAAGAAACAAAACTATACTGTACCCTGGTCGTATCGCTAATGTAAATCAGTAAATATCACTGGACCGTCATCGTACCATCATCATACTGAGAACGTAGATGTAAATGGGTCCATTAAAATACATTGGACCAAGAAGAATCATGCCGTTATTGTACCGTCATTGTACCGCTAATGTAAATCAAGCCTTATATCTTTGGATTTAAAAAAAATAAATCACACAACGGACAAACAAAGATTTTGGCCCCTATTTTCAGCGCACTTTTATAATAAAAGGTCTTTTATGTAGCACCCTTTCACATTATATTCTTATGAAGGACAGTGCTCCATAAAAGCGCTTTTTTATAAAAGTGTAGTCGTAATAGTGACTCATATCTTTTATGAAACATTCTAAAATTGCAATAATTTTGAATAAAATATTACCCATTGCTGGGTGTCCCAATCTGCTTTGTACGCAGATATCGGTAATGATGATGACATATTTGTACCGTGCGGGCGTTTACCAGGCATCACCTAAGGGGCACTCATTGCTGGCGTGGAGAGTGCGCCACAGGGGTAAATTTTGTGCCATTTAAAATTCGAAATAATTGGCGTCGGTCGGGATCAAACCCGATTCCCCAGATTCAAGACCAGACATTCAGGCACGCGGCCACGAGACCCTATTTTGAATAATGTTTGTAATGATTAAAATATGTGTAACAAATATTTTTGTAAAACATATGTATTGAACATAAAATTTATTAGTAATTTGCAATAACTAGTCAGTATAAATAATTACTTATACATATTCATAAAGGTAATGCATTTCATTTTACTTTGTAAAACATAATTAATATCGCCACGTTTCAAGTATATTTTATAGACTACAAAAATGAAAATTTCAATTTATACTGTTAAAAACTATACCTAACTGTATAAGCGTAATAAAAATTAAATTGCATTAATACAATTGTAATTACTATAAAAATAATCAACGTTTAAAAACTGTTTAAAAAACGAGTAAAAGTTAATGACATTCTTATTTATTTTGGTATGGTGATTAGCGGATCAACTGATCGACAATTAGAAAGGATGATTCGTCAAGATCAATACCGTTTTATTAAACGCTGTTTTATTAAACTGTTGATCGATAATAGAAAGGGGAAAGTAATAAAATGCTAATGAAAGTATTGAAAAAAATTAATTGTATTTACCTTACAAATATTTTAGATTTTAACGTAGATTATTTTTATTTTTCCATTAATACTACATAGGTACAGTTTAATTTTTTTGAAGATGTCTGGTCAAGGTCATCTTCAATTTGAATGAGTTTATATTTTAGCTCCGCCCATTCTGTTATATTCAGTAGTGTCGTTTACTTAGTTTTTTTGAAGATACATAAAATACTAGTTATATTTTGTTAATACAGGGTGGAGTCTAGAAACTTCCTTTTTACCCTTGGTAAGGAAGGTATAGGGATCGTGCTAAAAATCGCATATCGAGATTTTGGTACATGACCACGTTTTAAGGTCCCTAGAATCCAATTTTAACATTTTCACGATGATGTCTGTGTGTATGTATGTGTGTGAGTGTATATATATATATATATATATATATATATATATATATATATATATATATATATATATATATATGTGTGTGTGTGTGTGTGTGTGTGTGTGTGTGTGTGTGTGTGTGTGTGTGTGTGTATCCTCCACTCTTACTCAAATACTACTCAGAATATTTTGAAACCTTGTATTTCTACCTTATTCTAATATGGGCATTAGATTTTGGTGTATATCAGATAACCGGAAATTGCACTTTACTTGAAGCTCAAAATAGTTTTTTTAAAACGTCGTAGAAATGGCATTTTTGTGACTTGATTCACAAGGTAGAAGTTTCATTTCTACGCCGCTGGAAATTTCTACGCCGGCGGCGTAGAAATAAAATAAATAAATATCCATAGAAACTACATAAAATTAGCGAATAAAAAGAAAAGTAGTGCGTTTGAAAAAAAAATTTAATGTGTCATTCGGAATAAAAGTGTCTTTGTGTGCCTCGCATGCAATTGTCCGACACGCTTCGCTCGTCGTGCAAACTTCCATGCTCGCCACACAAAGTATCACTTTTACTCCTAACACAATATACTATTCTTCGAAAAATACCTTTAAATGTTATTTTTTCGAGATTAATGTTATAAAAATTAAAGATTATTAAATTTTCTAAAGATTTGCGTTAATACTTTTTCTACATATTTTATGGATAAATTTATAAAATTATCTATAATTTAAATCCCAGAGTCTACGCTTTAAACAAACAGAACGCAATTATTCAAATGTATGTAACTGACAGGTAAATGTCACTATCAAAGAACTAATCATTTCAAAATAATATTAGTAACGTTTTAAAAAGAAAAAAGTAATAGAACAATAGAAAAGGAATTCAATGCAGTTTCCAGCATAAGTAAATAGATATGTAGGTATATATTTAGATTAATAATAATTAGTGATTCACAAAAATGTTTAAACTAATCCTCATTATTGAATTAGTGAATTCTATTCTATCCCGGTATTTAAAATTGAATCTTCATTTTATTATAGCTCCGGTGGCTCAATAGATAGAGCAACGCTATGGGTTCGAATCCCACTAAAGCATGGATGTGTGTGAATGTGAACCCACTCTGTAATTGGGATTTTATCCTGCTGAGGGGTTTAAAAAAGGCAGTTACTTGAATTAGATTAGACTATATTTTAAGAAATAAACTGTCAAAAATTAGAGTAAAATTCTCTAATCCAAAAATAAGGATTAACTTAACCTTTTTTGGGATTCGGGCTGTAAATGGCGGGAGGTATTGTGATGGCCACACCAGATTTTTTAAGGAGATATCTCAAGGCAGGGTTTACGAACATCACCTTACACGAAAGTTTTTATAGTGTTAAAATACTCCACTATTTGAGATAGACGGTACTGTAGATGTTTTTGAATGTGAAAACTGATTGTTGACTTGTTTTTGAGTGTAAAAACGGTTGAGCAACAGTCAACCACAAAACAGATTTTATAATTATTACTAAATAAAAATTTTAATTTTTGAAAGTGTTTACATACATTTTATAAAGCATATAAAAAGTAAATATGTACCTACTATTACTATTGCGCAAATTATTAACATAATAAATTTTTATATCATTTTATTTTCACCACAATGTGGTATGTGGTTAATGACTTTCACGAACTTTGAACACTGAAATATATTTCATCAAATATTAAAAATAAAAATAAAGATTTCGTAAAGATAAATTGATATTTTTATGTTATTATTTTCGTAAGAATTTTTTGCGCTGTATAATATACGATATAACGTTCATACTATAATGTTACACATACATAATGTACGAATATGTAGCATTAAATCAAGTGTATATATAAATATCTCCTTTCACTTCTAGAAGTAGAAGAGTCTAGCAATGACCTTGACCCAGAAAATATAGATAATAAAACTATGTACTCGTAGATGTAGAATATAGATGTTGTAGAAACACATGTGCGTTTTACAAAGTATGGAACATAAATAAATAAATAAAATAAATATATCATCACGGCTTATTACCCATTGCTGGGTGTGCCAATCTGCTTTGTACACAGAATTCAGTATGGAACAAACAATATATTATAGTTTTTTACCTCCCGCTACCCTTGGTAAGAAAGGTAAACTATTATTCACGAAAGATGACCATTCAAGGTCATTTGTGAGCCGTCTGATATAATATTACTTGCAGATAACTTCATTGCATTTGATATGCATAGTCGTGCAACATGAAATATTTATGGACACAATTTAACTGAAAAAATAAGAGTAAATTATTTGAAAATTATGTTTCTTTCTAAATAATGTCTTTCTGGAAGATTTATGTTTTTCACTTATATTTTTGCAAAATATAAAAACATAAAGTTACCTTATAAACCAAGGAATAATAATTTCATTTAAACGTCAACGCCACTGGGTAAATATTAACACAGAGGGCAGTGTAGTAGATAATTAGGTATCTGTAATTCTACGACATACGTCATTATTATTTATAGTGTGTTAGAAAGTAATGCCACTATTTACGTATATCTGTCACACCACATAAATTAAATAGGCATAGGTCGAATAATCTTTCTCTTTCTAATACAAAATGTTGCTAAGCTACTGCTGTAAAATGATGTGTATTCTTTCTTCGAAAGAATGTCCTTGAATAGTCATCTTTCGTGAATAATAGTGTATAGGGATCGTGCTAAAAATCAAATTTTTGGTAAATGACCACGTTTGAAGGCCCTTGGAATCCAATTTTAACATTTTCACGGTGATGTTTGTGTGTATGTGCGTGTGTATGGATCCTACACTCTAACTCAAATACAATCATTCAGAAAATTTTGTAACCTTGTATTTCTACCTTATTCTAACATGGAAAGAAACCATTAGATATTAGTGTAAATCAGAAACTGGAAATGGCACTTTACTTGAAGCTCAAAATAGTTTTTGCACTACATACTACCTCACTCAAATGCTGCTTGCCAGCATCAGACGCTATCGACAGGCGGGAAAAAATTCACGCATGTGCACGAAGGTTCAAGGTCTGCTCATGCAAGCGCGCTTGATTCAAATCCATCAGGTTTTCGCAAAAAAAAAAATAAAGTCGGATACTTTTCTAACAAACCTCGAGTAATAAATAATAAATTAATAAATACAACTGTGCATACAGTAGCATATGCCATTCAACATATCTTTTATTTTCATTCGAACACAACGTACATCTTTCATTTCTTTTGTGTATAACTTTGATTTTTTTATCTTAAAAATACCGTTACAAATGACATTATTTGTTCATTATATACTCTATTATTAACAGGCACTAAGTGTAGTTAATTATATATTTCAATGTAAAATGATATCTTATTAGACACATGAACGTGTATAGTAAGAGAAATCTTTGACAATAAAAATAAATAAAATAAATATATCATCACCCATTGCTGGGCGTGCGAATCTGCTTTACGCAGATATCGGTAAAGATGATGACATATTAGCACCGTGTGGGCGTTTATCATTACCAGAGACCTTACCACACGCACTACACGGCTCATTTTTGTGCTATTCATAACTCGAAAGACTGCAAACATTAAAAATTTCAAAATAGATATAAAATTCTAGTTATGGGTCATTCATATTAAACTAGTCCTTGAAACTGTAACAGTCGTATTCATAGTAACTGAGATAGACCCGGTTTAAAATAGGTCTAAGTAGACTAGGTTTAAACTAGATCTAACTTAGACCACCCTGGACTTATTCATAGTAAATTTTAGATCCAGTTTAAACCTAGTCTGCGATGAATATGAAGTAAGCTTCAGACATAAATATTCGAATATTTTCAAGTCATTCAGTTGTCAGTGTAAAAATTAATACTTAATATTATCGAAAATAACAATAGTATGTAGTATAACAATAGGTTTATAGAAGCGTGTATTCATATATACAAGTATACATGAGGAAAAATGGGAAGAAAAAATTTAATAAATTAAAATATGAATAAAATTGTTCGAGGCTAACGGCGGCGCTGGTTTTGACGATACATCAGAACTTTTATTTGGGTATGAAACTGGTTGCAATTTACATAAAACGTATGAAATTAACTAAACATCATTTATTTATACTCCAAATTTGTCTAACACATTAATTTTTGTATAAAAATATTTGACAACTACATGTGAGGTTTGAAGTGTTTTCGTTTCCGGGCCTATTGTGACTTTGTCTAAATATGCTTCGTTACATATAGCATTATTTAATTCAGTATTATCTTCATCTGAATCTCTCTCTCACTCATTTTCTAAAATTAAATACAACTTTTAATTATGTAGGTATATCAAATTTGCAGATATGATAAATGTACCTTTAACATTCACGTCTGATCTTTTCTTCATCTTCTACATCATTTATGTTGCACAAATATCTTGAATATTCTCAATTTTATTCATTTAATATCAAAATCAAAATTGTCAATTTGACAATTAATAAAAAAAATTGTCTTATGAATGCATTTTTTTTTAAATACACTATTTTTCGTTTCAATGACAGGACTTAAACCTAGTTTAAACTAGAGGTACGCTCGGTCTAAATTTTAGACTACCATTACTACGAATAAGGAAAAACCTTAGACCTAAGATAGATCTGGTTTAAACCACGTCAGAATTACTATGAAAACGACTGTAGAAGTTTAAAAAAGTACTCAGTTTATAAAATATTTTCAAGCCTCCTGTTATCGCTCTTTTGAAATCCGAAATCCCTTATTAAGTAATTGTCGAAAATATCAAAACAACGACAGTAAATCAAATAATATTTAAATTAGCAAAAAATCTTTTTGAGTAAATTTCTGTTTAATTTAATTAAAACTAAAACCAATGTTTCAATGGCATATACTGCTACCGAAACATTGGATAAACTAAAATATTGTTTTATTTCAAACAAGACTTGTTTGAATCAATACAACTAACTTTCTTTCTTTTTGGCATTATCATCCAATATGTTTCTCAATTATGCCATTGTGAAATTAGATTGTGCATGTATGTACGAACAAATGTATTATGATATGGCTTATTGCTTAACTTTTGCATCATGTTAAAGTTTAAAATAATTTTGAAGATACGATACGGTATACTCGTATCACAAATTACAATGTAACATATTGTGAAAGAATATATAAAATGTTAATGCGAAAAAGAAGCTACTAACTTTTTGTCTATATAATTACTATCTTATCTAACTATGACTACATTGTCTTGCAAAAGTGATTTTTCTATGATGTTACATATGTTCTCCTACTGTACATTCGTATTTAAAATTTACTTTAACTACCAGAAGAATTGGACATAAATTTTAATTGATAAAAAAATTTAAAATTACTTATAAGCTTGGAATGAAGAGAAAATAATTTTTTTTTACTTTTGGCAAAATTTTCATTACCTAATTGGCCAGAAAAAATTAATGAAATTTTAATATTTAAATTATAAATTGCCGGAAAGCAATAATATCGGTACATCCAATAGCAACGGCATGTGCGGGTAATTTAAACATGCATCTGTTTGACGTTTGAATAATAGTTTGAAGGTTAATATTTTCGTTTGTCATTTTAATCTTGTACGAGTATAAGCTAAGTTAAAATCCTTTAAAATCCTGCTTAACAAATCGAAATACGTAATAAAAGTAACAGAAACCACGCAAATTGTAAATAATAAAGAAGAGAAACAGAAAAATGAACTGTCAAAATCAAATTGAAACTCGCACTCGCTCGCCATCTACAGGTTACATTCTTAAATATGCATCCCTTTCTCCAGTTCAAAATAATGACGTCAAAGAAAATCTTCTTTCTTAATTTATTAAAAAACATGTAATTTTTTTTTTAAATAAAATTTATATTTTTACATACGTTTTCAACTTTACTTTAGGTATTTAGTAATAGATATCAGATTTTCAGTACCACGCAAGTAGCCTATTAGTTTTTTTAATAATTGTTTAATATTAGTACATTATGGTTTAATAAACACTTATTTTAATTAATAATAATTGTCTAATATTTACACTTCACTCAAATAAATAAAAACGTTATATATACTACGTTTACATGCAGTTTTAAAAATGGTTTCAGTTTTCAGTCAAAATTATGCAAAACTGTTTACATGCAGTTTTCAAAACAAGTTTAAAAAATGATTTGAAATCAGTTTCGGCACATGCGCATTTAGCTGATGTAAGTGACAGATTCTCTTCACTCCAAATACTTCGTTTTGCTATTATTCCAATTATTTTTTATACTTCGTACCACTACGCACTAAAACTACACAACTGTCAGTATATTTGAAGGTTAGTAACACAAAGCGACAGAAACGTTATGTTCTGTATGCATGCGCAGTATCGAAACTGAATTTTAACTGTTTACATGAGTCGTTTTGAAACTAGTTTTCAAGTCCAACCCATGAATTTTAGTTTTGGTTTGAGATAATTCAAAACCGTTTCGACACTGTATACATGGCGTTTTCAAAACTAAAAACGTTTTAAAAACGGTTTCAAAACTGCATGTAAACTAAGTAAATATATTTTTCTTAAATATAAGATATTTACATTTTTTTTAATAACTGTTAAAAATTTAAAATATCTATTTTTTAGATACTTTTTGGGTAAATTTTCCGAATACATCTCTGGATAAACTTTCTCATATGCAACACATTAAAATATTACACAATAATTTTTCAATACTTTCCTCTACATAATATCAACTATATCTAATACAACTATATCTTTAAGTAAATTTTATGTATCATTTCAAAGCAACTTTTATCGTAATAGTAGTTTCTATAATAGTTCTGAGATCTTATGCTATTAAAATTATGATAAAATTCTATAAAGAATACTGAGGTATTTTTTTTACAAGTAAATGGGCAATCAGAAAATTTTTGCTGTTAATTTTCTATTTAATTTAGCCACGGGTGTCACTTTCGATACACCTTGTATATGCATATAAACTCATAAAATTGTATAAACAAATTTAACATATTATTTTCTTCTTGCATTATAACAAACAAAAAATCTTAAATGTGTAACAACTTTTTGCACAATTACCATAATAATTCCGACCTTAGCTAATGACTTTTAAAAGTTTTAAATGCTAACAATTCACTGTCAGTCTTCTCGTGATTGTTTTAATTATCGTTCAAATTTCCCGCTTCCAAATATGTCATTTCGTAATCGTAACGATGGTACCTGGAAAGTCTTGGCCTAGAAAACTAATAGTATTTACGGAGATACTATTGACCAATCAAATAGTTAGAATTTTGACATAAAGACGCATATAAACAAATATTGAGAGTTAAGTGTCATTATTTGTAGATTAAATAATTGAACATTCAACATGGGACATGACATTGTTTATTTTGTTTAATGTGTGATGTTAGATGTTTTTAATTTATAGTTTGTGTTATTGTGTTACGTCTCAAAGAAAGATAAATCAAACACATATAGTAATTTATTGTTTGGATATTGTAATGTAATATAAGATTACAATAATTGTAGCAATAATTGTATAAGATATAAAAAACAAGGTTATTATTATAATAAATAAAATTACAAGTATCTACATTAAAATTTGAAGGTAAACATAATATACTCGTATAAGTACTAAAATACAAGTGAATGAGTTTGTATATTTGGGTAGCATGATGTGAAGGGATGGTCGAATTGATAGAGAAATTGAAAGGAGAGTGAGTGCGGGGTGTAAGGTAATGGGTGCTCTGGGTACGTTTGCTCGAAATGTAGAGTACGTTCCGCGCGGTCAAATTCCACGTGATCGAAATCCAAGCGGTCGAAATCCCAGCCGGTACCCCCACCACTTTGTCCGTTCTAAAGAAATTCAAATATTTCCACGCCGTCGAATCCCACCCGGTCGAAATGTTATACGGTTAAAAAGAAATTTTAAAACATATTTTATTATTATAGAACGAACTATTTAATGAATGAAGCAGGAAAAGAATTTACCTATCCATCTTAAGTAAACATGATAATTTACTAGTTATTTAATATTATAAAATAAAATTTATTTTCAAGTAGACAAGTATGTGTAGATACATCAAGTTACCGTTATTGTCAAAATATGCCGAGTGCCGAGTGGAAGAAAATATATTTAGAAATAAAAGCAACATAAGATTTATAATAACCACAGTAATACATAATTTTATAGCAAATACTGAATGAATTGCTTATTCACATAATATGACAGCTAAGCTAAAATGACGGACCCGAAATATCAATAATTTTACTTGAAATGTATAGGTAAATTCTTTTCCTGCTTCATTCATTAAATAGTTTATTTTATTATAATATATGATTTTTTTTAATATATTATCTTTGGCGCGGAACTACCATGAAGCATAGATTGTTAAAGTGCAATACGATCGATAAAGACAGCGGTACGGGGGCGAGGGATTTGTATCGTGTAACATTTCGACCGGGTGGGATTCGACGGCGTGGAAATATTTGAATTTCTGTACAACGGACAAAGTGGTGGCGGTACATTTCGACAGCGTGGGATATCGACCGCGTGGAATTTCGACCGAGTGGGATTTCGACCGCGTGGCATTTCGACCGCGTGTAATTCGACCGCACGGGATGCTTCGGAAACGTAAACGTATCTAGAGAAGCTCGTTTAAGTGTGTATAATGGAGTGCTAGTGCATGCTTTGATGTATGGAAGCGAATGTTGGGCATGGACGGGAAAGCATAAAAAGAGAGTGACTGCCGTGGAAATGAGGTATTTACGTGGTGTATGTGGATATGTAAGACGGGATCGCGTGAGGAATCATTTGGTGTATGAAGAATGTGTGGTTACGAAGAATGTTATTAAGAGAGTAGGAATGAGCCAGTTGAGATGGTTTGGTCATGTGGAGAGAAGAAGAGTCAACGGCTTGTGAAGCGTATATATTTTGGTGAAATTGAGGGTGTTCGATTGCGTGGCCGTCCAGTGTGTAAGTGGATAGATGTGATTGATAAGTTGCTAAAAGAGAGGAAGTTTCTGAGTGGAAAGAGAAGAAGAGCGTTATGAATACGATTATGAATATTGCCGAGGCGAAAGTGCTTAGACAAAAATGTGTGGCGAAGGATGATTGTTTCGTAACTTTGATTGTGGTCCGGTTGCGGTATTTCGCTAGGTACCGAAAATCGGTCATTTTAATATGTTAAGAGTGAGGAATATTTGTTGTATGATGTCAGGTTAGTAAGAATGTTGTTGAAAGAGAGGGATTATTTTTGTGGTAGATGTTATTATTATTCTTTCGGGTTTGTGCTAACCCACTAAGTGGGAAATGCGTGATTTTATGTATGTATGTTATGTATGCAAGTACTAAAATACGAGGATTGCTCAATGGACATGAAATTCAATTCATTATTTGTGCCGCTCTGTTCTTTTTAGTTTTACGCACAATTTTAAAAAGCAATTTTAGCTATAGCCATGACACTTGTTTTCTTTTTTTACCTCCCGCTACCCTTGGTAAGGGAGGTATAGGGATCGTGCTAAAAATCGTATATCGAGATTTTGGTAAATGACCACGTTTTAAGGTCCCTGGAATCCAATTTAACATTTTCACGATGATGTCTGTGTGTATGTATGTGTGTGTGTGCGTGTATGTGTGTATGGATCCTTTACTCTAACTCAAATACTATCATTCAGATAATTTTGAAGATTTTTAATTTTTCTACAGATTTGTATAAATACTTTTTCTATATATTTTATGGATAAATTTGTAAAATTATCTATAATTTAAATCCCGGAGACTACGCTTTAAACAAAGACAAATCCTTGGTTACACAGTTCATATCACAAATGTATGTAACTGACAGATAAATGTCACTGTCAAAGAACTAATCATTTCAAATTAATAATTATTTTTACCAGCTGGGAATCTACAGATTATAGATTAGTGCACTAATACGCCATAAAATAGGCAATATCATATACGTTACTGTTGTTACATAATCTATCATGCTACCAACTTAACATCAAAGAAGTTACTATTACTCAAAAGTATACCTTGTTAATATAATTGTTTAATGAACTGAAAATAATTCTTCATAATTACAGCAAAAAGAAATGTAATATCTTTATGAAAGTTCTTATTTTATATTTGTTCTTTTAATATTTCCGTAGTCTTATATATTTTTTGATTGATCAAAAGGAAATCTACCTAATTTCGTTTTTCAATAAGAGAAACGGAAATGTAGTTTCGAAATTAGAACCAAAGTTTTTCTAGAAATAAAATAAATATACAGTTGTACCTTTTTACCTAGTAGAAATATCTGGCATGCTTATTATAAGCACTAATTCTTCTAGATAATTATGTGGGTACAATTAAAAATTGTAGTTTTACGACAACAAAAAAAAGGAAATGTAAAAAGTTTATAGTTGTTAACAACAGATTATAAATAGATAATAATAGAGTTTTGAAATATTGCTGGCATAAAATATTAATATTTTTTTTGCGTTTACAATAATTATGAAGTTTGCGGCTTCACCTGTCAAAAATCTGGTGTGGCCAACACAATACCTCCCGCCATTTGCAGCCCGAGTCACAAAAAATATTAAGTTAATCCTTATTTTTGGATTAGCGAATTCTACTTCAATTTTGACAGTTTATTTCTTAAAACTTAAAATATAGTCTAATCTAATCCAAGTAACTACCTTTTTTTAAATCCCTCAACAGGATTAAATCCCAATTACACAGTGGGTTCAAATTCACACACATCATGCCTTAGTGGGATTCGAACCCAGAGCCCCGATGGCACTCATGACATGAGGCGTTGCTCTAACCATTGAGCCACCGGAGCTATAATAAAATGAAGATTAAATTTTAAATACCGGGATAGAATAGAATTCACTAATCCAAAAATGAGGATTAGCTTAAAAAAATTTGTTAATCGTTAATTTTTATTAATCTAAATACATCCCTACATATTTACGTATACTGGAAACTGTATTGAATTCCTTTTCTATTGTTCTATTTACTTTTTTCTTTTTAAAACATTACTGGTATTATTTTGAAATGATTATTTCGTTGATAGTAACATTTATCTGTCAGTTACATACATTTGAATCGTTTTGGTTGTTTAAAGCGTAGGCTCTGGGATTTAAATTATAGATAATTTTATAAATTTATCTATAAAATATATAGAAAACGTATTAATGCAAATCTATAGAAAATTTAATAATCTTTAATTTTTATAATAACATTAATCTCGAAAATATATTTAAAGGTATTTTAAAACTATTTTGAGCTTCTAGTAAAGTGCCATATCCGGTTATCCGATTTTCACCAAAATTTAGTGGGCTTCCCATTACAGAAGAAGTTCGAAATACAAGGTTTCAAAATTTTGTGAATGATAGTATTTGAGTTAGAGTGGAGGATCTATACTCACATACACATATACACACAAACACACATACACACAGACATCATCGTGAAAATGTTAAAATTGGATTCTAGGGACCTTAAAACGTGGTCATTTAGCAAAATCTCGATATGCAATTTTAGCACGATCCTGAGGTACAGTTCTGTACAAAATTATGGTTGTAGAAATATAAATAAATGATTCACGGTATATTACCCATTACTGGATGTGCCAATCTGTTTTGTATACAGATACTGGTAATGATAATGACACATTGGTAATGTGTGGGCGTTTATCAGGCATCACCTCACGAGCACTCATTGCTGGCGCAGAGAGTGCATTACAGGAGTCTTATAATTCGTAATGAAAGTTACAAAACAGTAAAACTGAACATTGAAGTTTATTTTTGCTACTGTATACATTTGTTTTCTTTAACCCTGTTGAACTTTTGTGGGTAAAATGAAAAGACCAGTCATCAAAGCCATAAATTTAATGACTTCAAATAAAAAATACTTATTTAAAATTTGTTTTTTTTATTTAAATAAAATTGTATCAAGTAGTATGACATATAATATCCCTTAAACTTGTTATTATTATGTAAGAATATAACTACCGCATTGAAACGTCACAGTACTTAGAAATTCTATAATAATTTCATCAAACATAGGAAGTACGGAAACTTATAGGCTTTATTACTCATGTTTGTTTGTATATTTTCCGCCTTGCACTTTCTTCAGATATGATTTTAACTTTAATTAATCTTATTTATAGATTGATTTGAATCAGTTGTTGTAAACACCCTTTCTATAGTGAAATTTCCTACATTAATCACTTATTTTCTATAAAATATTATGGATAGGTAATTCATAAATATACAGGGTGTTCATTTTAAATGGGCCACCATTGCTATCTCGAGAAATATAAGAGCTACGAAGATGGTTAAATGGGCAAACAATTTCTATTTCACAAGACAAATTTAAATAAGAGAAAAAATATTTTTTGGGCCAGTGGTTCACAAAATACGAGACATAACTTTTTAATTTTAAATGAGAACATATATTTTTTATTTGCTCATTTGTTAGAGAATTTAATTCAAAATTCTGTGATATATTTTTATATCCTTACATAACGATTTTTTTGAGAAAAATGCTTGTAAAATTTTATACTAATTTCATTAAAATATGACTATAATAAGAGTGCCACGAATGGAAAAAATGACTATATGTTATTTTTATTACATAGAATTAGAGTGCCCTGACCTAAAGAAGTGAATGTTTTGTTCTTGTAAGTGATCATAAATGTCAACTTAAACAAAATATTCATGTATTTCTTTCATGGCAATCTAATTTTGTTTAAAAATTTAACACATATTCATTTTTACCTTCCGTCACCTTTAGGTAAGGAAGGTATTGTCTTTGGTCAAAAAATTCGATGATGAGTTTTTAATCAATAAGCACGTTTTAGGGTCCATAGAATACGAATTTACTATTTTTACGATGATGTCTGTATGTGTGTGTGTGTGT
>OY720450.1:2829200-3001700 GCA_963082715.1 Harpalus rubripes
CAAAATATTAATAATAAACATATAAAAACAGTGGTATAAAAATAAAAATGAATAAGAAAGAAAGTCAGTATTAAATAGTATACAAATAACTCAAATAAAATTTAAGAAATATTTTGAATGTACGTAATCTACAACAAAATAAATCAGGTACATTTGGTACAGAAGCTAAATTATTGTAAGCATGTACTAATCTAACTAGCGGTGAATGCATTGCAGAGTTTGTTCTACAGTGCTTAACAAAAAACAAATCAGATAATCGAGTAGAATCATGAGATATCCGTAAAGAGAATTTATTTAAAATAACAGGGCTATCTATAAAATTATTTAAAATTTTAAATGTGTTATAATTTTACAGGAAATATGGGATCTTTTGCTAGAAACTTTCTGTATGGAATTTGTATAAAATACATAGGTATAACTGCCTTAAAGTAATGTACAAGAAATATAATCTTTTGCAAGGAACTTTCGGTATGACATTTATACAAAATACATAGAACTGACGGAAGGTAATGTGCTGGCCACATCAGATTTTTTTATGACTATTAGTTCAATGGGTACCGATTCCTATAAACTCCTATACGAGTAAATAAAAATATAGGATTTTTTAGCCGATTACACAAGCATTCATACAAATATATCACTTTTATAAATTACATATTCTGTGACGTATAATACCATATTTAATGTGAATTTCATTATATATTTTTCCTATAAAATTATATAACTGATATATTTCTTGCATACAAATGACAATTTTTATTACGTTGCAACTATAAAGAAATATCAAATCTGCATATATACATAAATTTGAAAGTAAAGTTTCCAGATTATTTATTTCGTAATATTTTTAATCTACCGTTTCAAAATTGCACTTAAAATTTAGTTCATCTTCATTAATTAAATCTGTGAAGAAAATTTGAAGATAATTAAGCAATTGTTTTTAAAATATATCATTGTTTGGCAAGAACAATTTAGATATAACATATCTTTAGTAATTACAAAATTTTGAAATTGATTAAAATAAGTATTTTGTTTAATTTTAAACTAATTGTTTACATATCTGTATAAGTAATTTGGTTTTAGAACAGAAATATCATTAAAAGAATTGCATTAGAAAACCAAATTGATACTACGAATAGAATAAGACAATAGCTGTAACTTCTAGTATTAATATTATCATACATTTTGTTTAAATACATGCAAATACAATTAAAATTATAACACATACCAGTAATACTGCTGTTTAATAAACTTATTATTTATAAACTACACTATATATTTATCACTATTTCACACAAAATCACTTATTTTATTCTGCGAATACGTGAAACAATAAACATATGACAGCTAATCAACAAACTGATGCCACCTTGTGTGTAACAATAGAACTAAAATCACAGATTGCTTCGATTCCAATTTTGCATAGATAAATAATTCAATGTTTGAAACTGTATATTTAATCGTATTGCGAACTTGTTCATACCAAAGTTCTATTTTTAGATTGATTGTTGTATGTTTAATATCAAACAAAATTTGTTTTATTTCGTTATATATATTTTTAAGAGATTTTCAATAAGAAACAAGATTTTGCGGGATTTTCAATTGATATATAAATATAAAATAGTAATGGTAAATGGGTTAATTATATTTTTATGATGTTTTACTTAAAAATTAATAATTATTCAACAAATTAATTGTGTTGAAAGTTCTGCGAACTTTATTAATTAATATTCTGCATTATTATTACCAAAATTTGCAGATTTTACCAAAAATATTTCGAAAGTTTGTGACCTAGAGTAGACAACCAGTATTATAAATATTATTACATATTTTTCAAGTATAAATTTCCAGTTTTCTAGAATTACATAAAAAGTAGAACTCTACCATTTGAGGAGCAAATCTTACTTAATTTTTAATTACTATTAATAGCATCTATTAGCTACTAATTATAGAAATAGATCCAATGTCTAGGTTATCTGTTTCAGATCACGTCACTTTCAAAATATTACACAAATTTCAATAATTAATGAATATTTCGTGATATTTTTAAATTTGAGGCTTTTAAAAGAAGAATATCTTTTAAAATTTAGTACTTAGATGTCATATAAAAATTCTTACAGCTGCCCTATAATGAAAATAAGGTAATTAATAAACTATAAACAGATTTTGTTTTGTTTTTCTATATATTTGTTTTTTTCCTATGATAATTGTAATTTAACTATTATCTAAATATTTTGGATACTTAATTTTTTCTAAAAATTAAAATTTCTTAAAACTAATGCGTTTATCAAGTTTTAGCCAAAGTGCCTTTTTTGTGTATTTTGTATTGTATGTAAATTGTATTAATAAAACTGAATAGGTAAAAAATAAGAATAAAAAATATGATGTGGCTATTCATACATATTTAGTTATGCTGGAAACTGTATTAAGATCCATTGCATATTATACACTGGTTCTATTTACTATTTTCTTTTCAAAACGTTACTATTATTATTTTGAAATGATTAGTACTTTAATAGTAACATTTATCTGTCAGTTACATACATTTGTGATATGAACTGTGTAACCAATGTGTTGTACTTGTTTAAAGTGTAGGCTCCGGGATTTAAATTATAGATAATTTTATAAATTTATCCATAATATATATATATATATATATTTCGAAAGAAAAACTATTTTGGGCTTTAAGTAAAGAAGCATTTCCGGTTATTTGATTTACACCAAAATCTAATGCTTCTTCCCATATTAGAATAAGGTAGAAATACAAGGTGGATAGTATTTGAGTTAGAGTAAAGGTTCCACACACACACACACACATATACACACACGCGCGTATGCACACACATCATCATCATCATCATCATCATCATCATTATCGTGAAAATGTTAAAATTGGATTATGGACCTTAAAACGTGGTCATCTCGTTATGCAATTTTTAGCACGATCCCTATACTTTTCTTAATAATAATAATCTTTAATATTCATAATTACATTAATCTCGAAAAAATAACATTTATTTTTCGAAGAAAAACTATTTTGAGCTTCAAGTAAATTGCCATTTCCGGTTATCCGATTTACACCAAAATCTAATGGGCTCTTGATGGGCTCTTGCATAATAGAAAAAGGTCGAAATAGAAAGTTTCAAAATTTTCTGAATGATAGTATTTGAGTTAGAGCGGAGGATCCACACATACATACACACACGCACATACACACAGACATCATCGTGAAAATGTTAAAATTGAATTCTAGGGACCTTAAAACGTGGTCATATACCAAAATCTCGATATGCGATTTTTAGCACGATTCCTATACCTCCCTTACCAAGGGTAGCGGGAGGTAAAAACATTCATGATATGACTTCCCATATGAGACGCCCCTGGTTGAGAAAAGAAAGTATAAATCTACATCTAAATAAGTAGTATTTTCAAACCATGTTTTAAAATTTTAATGCAACTAGTACTAGAGCTATTAATAAAAATGTCTCTGATGGGGTGCACTTTAAATTATTACCTTTTGAACAAATGAAAATTTTGTTATTTTTTGATATTCTAATCTAATGAATAATTAATTAGTAATTGTAATCAAAGTAGAGTTTATTATTGATTATTAATTGTACATATTTTTAAAATGTCGAAATGTAAAAGTATTGAAACCTTAATAATTAACATATTTTTTAACAAACATTTGAAAGTTTAAGTGCAACAATTCTAGCTCTTAGTCCTTGACTAATATAGTAATAGTAAACGATCATCACCCATTAACTATTGAATAGAATTGTTGTGAAACATGTCTTCTAACATCGTCTTCAAAACAACGGAATATACTATCAATAAATTTATTCTTAACAATTAAATTCTTCGTCAAAATAATGCTAATTTATTGGGAAACATGTTGAATTATTATAATTCCATGGGAACTGTTAAAAACACTTTAAAGGCGGAAATCGTTGCGAATTTAATGTGTAATCAAATGATGAAACAATTTTTAAATATTTTATGCACATAAAGGAAACGCAGAAGAATGTAGACAATAATAATGATGGGTACTTTCGTTTTTAATTTGATGTAGGAAGCATAGACAATAAATATTTACTAAATGAAGCATTTAAATTCTATCAAAGTTTTGCTTTGAACAAGGACGATAGTTGCAACTTCTTCTTTTATTAATAATCTTATAAAATTTGTTAGTAATACGCTTATCACTGAAAATTAGTTCCAACTCAGGCTTCAAATCAATCATCTGGAATTTTTCGTAAGATTTCTACAACATTTGGCTGCCTATTCGTGCATTGAAGTCTCCACATATTCTGTGATATACAAGTATTGAAATCTCCATAAAATTATATAGGTACAGAAGAATTATTAAATAAGACACATATTTCCATCCAATTCTTAAATGCGCACAACCAATCTTTCAAAATGCTTACAATTTCTGGGAGACTTAAAAACTGTCAATTGTTGACTTGAAAACTGTCAAATTAATTACCCCATTAGATACTCGTATATACTAAAAATGAACAAGCAGAAGACGCACGTCATCAATAAATATTACTAGATAATGACGTCACTTATTACTATGTTTACAGGGGGTACTAATTTATTTTAGAAAATGCAATGTGTATTGTATAACTTACTGCATACAATACATGCAGATGAATCATCGTGTAATGGCACTCTACTAGAAGCTCAAAATATTTTTTTTTTCTTCAAGCGTATTATAATATTCATATTATGCTACTGTACACACACTATAGAAGTTGTTCATTGTCTTACTAGTACAAAAATATTGTTATTGTTGTACTAGTAAAAAAATGTTAGTGTCTTAGTTCACCGCTGGCGGCGGCAGTTGTCACAGCAACACACATTATATTGAAAATTGTTGTTTGACAGTTGTATCGTTTTTGTTTTGTAGTATACACAGCCTGTTTTCGCTGAAATTGCAAATACTACATTTAAAAAATTCCAAAAAAAATATCATAAAATTCTTTGAAACACTTGAAGAAAAAATAGTATATGTCATTCGGAGTAGAACGCCCTTTTTGTGTTTTACCCAGCTTGCCTAGCCTCGGCTAGCGCCTCGGCCGCAATAGCTGGGTTCAACACAAAAAGACCGCTTTCTACTCCTAATAACATAATATACTATTCTTCAAAAAATGTTATTTTTTCGAGATTAATGTTATTACAAAAATTAAAGATTATTAAATTTTCTATATGAGGTTTCGTGGTCGCGAGTCTGGGGAACCGGGTTCGATCCCGACCGACGCCAAATATTTCGAATTTTTAATAGCACAGAATTAACCCCTGTGGTGCATTCTCCACACCAGCAATGAGTGCCCTCGGGGCTCTGGGTTTGAATCCCACTAAGGCATGGATGTGTGAATGTAAACCCGCTCTGTAATTGGGATTTAATCCTGTTGAGGGGTTTAAAAAAGGTAGTTACTTGGATTAGATTAGACTATATTTTAAGAAATAAACTGTCAAAATTAGAGTAAAATTCGCTGATCCAAAAACAAGGATTAACTTAAACATTTTTGTGACTCGAGCTGTAATGGCGGGAGGTACACCAGATTTTTTGAAAATAAAACGAAGATTAAATTTTAAATACCGGAATAGAATAAAATTCACTAAACCAAAAATGAGGATTAGCTTAAACATTTTTGTGAATCGTTAATTTTTATTAATCTAAATACATACCTACATATTTACTTATGCTGGAAACTGTATTGATTTCCTTTCCTATTGTACTATTTACTTTTTCTTTTTAAAACGTTACTATTATTAATTTGAAATTAGATTTTTGACAGTGACATTTATCTGTCAGTTACATATGTTTGAAAAACTGCGTAACCAAGGAATTTTGTTTGTTTAAAGCGTAGGCTCCGAAATTTAAATTATAGATAATTTTATAAATTTATCCATAAAATATGTAAAAAAGTATTATTACAAATCTGTAGAAAATTTAATAATCTTTAATTTTTATAATTACATTAATATCGAAAAAATAACATTTAAAGGTATTTTTAGAAGAAAAACTATTTTGAGCTTCAAATAAAGTGCCATTTCCGGTTATCGGATTTACACCAAAACGTAATGGGCTTTGGCATATTAGAAAAAGGTCGAAATAGAGTTTCAAAATTTTCTGAATGATATTTGAGCGAAGGATTCACACATACATACACACACGCATAGACACACAGACATCATCGTGAAAATGTTATAATTGGATTCTAGGGACCTTAAAACGTGCTCATTTACCAAAATCACGATATGGTATTTTTAGCACGATCCCTATACCTCCCTTACCAAGGGTAGCGGTAGGTAAAAAAGCTGCCAATCACAAACCATGTATCTAATCACCATGACTTATTCTTATTACCCATTTCTGGGTGTGCCAATCTGGTTCTATTCGCTGATTTCGGTAATGGCGTCATCTTACGCCTTACGGTCTTTCAAAGCTGTCATGGAGAATGCACCACATGAGTCAAATTTTAGTTACTTACTTAAAAATTGAAAATAAACCGAAAAACAAAGTCAATTCGCTTGTATTCACAGATTTTGGTGTTGACGATATATCTGTTCCGTTGTAGGCACATATCAAGAATCACCTCACGGGCTCTCGAAGCTATAGTAGAGAGTGTACCATATACCCCAAGGATCACTTTTCTGCTAATTAAAAATTAGAAATAAATTTAAAAATAGTGTTAATCAACTTCTATTCGCATATTTCGATAATGATGAATATCTGTACCATTGAGCGTGTTTACCAGACGCCACCTCACGGACACTCATAGCATTAGTAGATAGTGTATCGCAGATCACAGGGGTTACTTTTCTGCTAGTTGAAAATTGAAAATAAACTCAAAAATAGTGTCCATCTGCTTCTATTCGCCAATTTCGATAATGATGAATATCTGTACCATTGAAGGTGTTTACCAGGCGTCACCTCACGGGCACTTAAAGCTGTCGTGCAGAGAGTACCACATTGGTCACTTTCCTGTCACTTAAAAATTATAAACAACCCCAGAAACCATTACAAACTATTTTAAAAACAATTATTTCTGTTTTTCTTCCCCAAGTTCAAGTTCAAAATCTCCCCAATCCTCCCTCAATAATTCTGTATCCCGCGCTGTGATTGGTCGGCCGGCGAGAGTTCCTTGACCTGATTGGTCGCCGCGAGCCCCAGACATCGCCGACCTACATCCGCGGTTAGAAATAAGCCGAAAATTAAAACTTTGGCGCACTCTCCTTCTGCCGACCAACAGTGTAAGACGATACGTTTGTGTTAAGTGAAGTTTGCGATGTATTGCGGTGTGAACTTGTGCTAGGTTAAGGGTTAGGCGCGAATGGGTTTTGACAGCTTGGCGAAAATTGGAGGCTTTATTAGTTGGGATTTAGTGGTGTTTTCAAAATTTTGGAAATTAAATAAATAAATTAAAACATTATCTATTGTTTATACATAATTACATATAAATTGTTTAGTGCAACAATAATTCAAATATATAGAATTCCTTCTAAAAAATTGAATAATTTAATTTATAGAATTTTCATTTAAAATATTTTATATTTACTATTTAAAAAATTTTGTTTACAAATTAAAAACAGATTAAACTGTATTTTGTATTGTTTACATTTGTACGTAATTATGAGTACAATTATTAGTATGTCATTAAAAAAATATTTGGAAAATTTTTAAAATTTGGCAAAAACAACCGCTTATTGGAAAAAATAATTCAGTTTGTTTACAAAATTAAATATTGTTTATAAATACCTATATTAAATTAATGCAAAATACTTCATATATGTACATATTTAAAAAATTTGCTGCAAAATTTAATAATTTATTATTTTTAAAAACTATTATTTATGTAAATTTGTTTTCAATTAAATACATTAAACTATATTAAATCAATTTTACCAGGAAATTTCGTAATTTCAAAAATGCAATTATTTGTTTATAATTATTGAACTAAATTTAATATTGTTTATAATTATTCGTAATCAAGTACAAAATTAGTGCATACAATAAAATATATACCAGGAAAATTTAAAACGTCAAAATGAGCGTTTATATTTTTCAAAAATCTGATGTGGCCAGCACATTACCTTCCGTCAGTTCTATATACTTTGTACAAATTCCACACAGAAAGTTTCCTGCAAAAGATTCAATATTTCCATACAGAAAGTTTCTATATTTCCAGTAAAATTATAACACAAACCTACTATGTCAATTGCACTTGACACTGACATCTGTCAATCAGTATTTTCTTAATATAGTAGATGTTTCCATGTTTATAGCAAAGTTGGCTATTTGATGAAATTTAATTTCTTTATAAATTTAACTCTATATCTATTGAATATAAAGTATAAAATGTAATCAAATCGTATATAGAATAAAAATTCTTTAATATTTATAATAACATTAAATAAGAAAAACTGTCAAAATCTTCAAATATTTCCGGTATAATAATAGTAAAATCGTATTATGGAGACCCTAAAACGTGCATATTCATTAAAAACTCATCATCGAATTTTTTGACCAAAGACAATACCTTCCTTACCTAAAGGTGACGGAAAAAATTAGTTGACTAAATTTACAAATATATTAAATATTGTTTATATTTATACAAAATTTTCTACAAAATCATGCAAATAAAATATAAATAATTAAATATATCATCACGGCATATTACCCAGTGCTGGGTGTGCCAATCTGCTTCGTAAGTAGATGTCGGTAATGATGATGACATATTTGTACCGTGCGGGCAAATGAAAATTTAACTTGAAAATTTTGAAAATATGACCACTTCAAAAAAAAAAGCATATAAGTATTTGATAACACAGTACCTAATTATTTTATTTATTTATTTGAAATATTTTCATAAACATTAAACTATAAAATAAAATACATATATGTTGTAATACATGTATATAATTCTTTAAACAATATATAATATTTATAAATATTTTATTACATTTGGAATAAATTAAACATTACTACCTACATACATACAGAGGTATTGCTTAATTTGCCATTTATATATGACAAATTATTCTGAAAGTGTAAACGCAATGTTGAAGAAAGTGTACTTAAATTTTAAATTATTTTTTTATATTCCTCATAAATATTTATATTTTTAATAAGACATTGTTACTTTCAAAATTACAAGCATTACTGCAAAGTTATGATTAAAAATGTATCTTATATATTTTCGTAAATTTATGAATATGTATATGTATATTCGAAAATATGTATGACATTATAATTACTTAATAAATTATAATTATAATTCAAGTTTAAGTACATTCAATTTTAATTTGTATATCCTATTAACTATAAATTAATTAGTAATTAGTACAGTACTTGTTTAACTAGTTTCCAAAAATATAAACCATTATTATGAACATTAAATGTGTTTAGCTTTAGCGAACAGTTGACTGGCATTGTTTTTCTCTGTCAATAATTTATGAATTATTTTAGAGAAAAATATTTCAATAAAACAGAGTACAACTAATTTTTACCTCTCGCTAAGAGAGGTATTGTATTCATGCTAAAAATCGCATATCCAGATTTTAGTGAATAAGCACGTTTTAAGGTCACTAGAATCCGATTATAACATTTTTACCTTGATGTCCATACATATATATATATATATATATATATATATATATATATATATATATATATATATATATGTGTGTGTGTGTGTGGGTGTGTGTGTGTGTGTGTGTGTGTGTGTGTGTGTATGTGTGTGTGTGTGTGTGTGTATGTGTGTGTGTGTGTGTGTGTGTGTGGATGTTGGATTCACGATTTCTCAAATACTATAAGACATTTTTAACTACGGATTCCTCAATTTAACAATAATGGGAAGAGTTGATTAAGTTTTGGTAACAATTGGACAAACGGAAGTAGTAGTTACAAGAAAAAAATCATCTAAATATAATTTATCGAAAATTTATGTAAATACTTATATTAAAGAACCTTAAATTCTTTATTCGATAAATATAAATTCATTATTATATCTTCTATAGATTTAGAGATAAAGAAATGCGTATAAAATAATTTGATGTAAAAATTCTCAGATCAAATTACTTCAAGGCAAGAAATTCAAATGTTTGTAATTCACACATAAATGTCACTGTCAAAAATATTTGTATGCCACTGTCAAAAATATTTGTACATCATTATGAAGATTATGAAAATAAATAAAAAGTCAACAACGCAAAAGAATATACGTAAAAAAGAATATAAAAGGAATTAACGAAAAAATGACGAATAAAAGAAAAAGAAAAGGAAAGTAGAAAAAAAATTCAGGATATTGAATATAAAGAAAATGTATGTATTGTACATTATTTATATTAAAATAATTATTTTGTAGTGAGACATGAATATATGTATTTGTATTTAAAAATATTTTTTTGTTTTATGCGTACAACCAGGTAAAATATCTGGCGAGAGGTTATGCGCTGGCCACATCAGATTTTTATATAACTATTTTTGATTTTTTTTTCTAAAATAATCCATTAATGATTGACAAAAAAAACTGCTCGTTAATCATTCTTAATCAGTTGTTCATACTACGGCTATAATTTATACCATACTATAACTAAATACTTATAAAACGGTTACATTCTAGTATTTTTTATTCCGTAATATTGGTATAACAATACATAAAATAACAAGTGGAAAATATATACAGGTAGCAAAAGAAAATAGTCTTTAGTGTACAAACTGTTAAGGTTTACAATCGCTTACGCTTGGAGGGTTGAGGAGTTTGAAGAATAGCTTTATATATATGAGAGTCACGCTAGAATTATTGATAATAATAATACAATTTTAAAAAATTTAATGCATTCCAAAAGAAAATTGGTTGTGACCTACTATGACCATATTTTAAATAAATTTTTTAAAAATATGTACCCCGTGTTTTATTTTCAATAATTCTAATGTGATTTTCGTATATTTATTGATTAATTAATCTTAATACTTACTAAAAAAATATTTTTTTAATATTTTTCCAGAATAATGAAGACTTCAACATACCTTCTCTGTACCATTTTGGGGCTGGCAGCCTTGTGCCATTTAGGCCTAACGAGCCCTGTAGTCAAAAGGCAGGTTTTGGATAACCCTTCTTACATAGACCCTGCCCAACAGGTACGTATTAGGATAAATTTATGTTATTGAAACAATAATACCTGACGGATATAAAATATACGATATCTTATAATGTTGAATAATACAGGAAGTGAGAAACAACAATATTTACGCGGAAATCTAAGAGAAAGAGAGAGAAATATATGGAGATTTCAATGAATGATTAAAAAAGAAACTTCGAGATGTGGATTTATAAATATGTAAATAAATAAATAAATAAATATGTAACGTGTAAGTTACATTTTCCTAGTAGGATCTGTTTCTGATTGGCTGAAAGTCTACCATGTTTACAACTCAATAATATCTATACTTGAGACTAAGATACTTATTGGGAGAAATAGTCCTACCACACTTTTTGGCATCCTTGAAGTATATTTTGCTGTTTGTAACTCATATTTACAATATTTTGACTATGGTTGTTTTAGCCAAAAGCTATTCAATTATACATTACTATGTTCTGTGCAGTTAATATCTGTAAATACTTTCTCAATTTGACTCATTAGCACTTGTGAAAATAATATTCCTAACACACATATGTCATTAAATTTGAAAGGTAAAATAATATACATCTATTTATAATATGTATTATATAGAAAGTATAACATGTTTATTATTATTTGAAAATGTTGTAATACATTATGCCTTCCAAAATTTTACCCTAATTTTGGTACATGATTAAATGGAAAAATATAGCCATTGCAAAACAACCTGAGACCTTATTCATTTGTTACATAACACTTAAAATACCATAGGTGAATGGTCAGTTTTCATACTGAAACCAGTTTCAATTTCAAAACTTTCAGAATGAATAATTATTCATTATTAATAATATTAAATAATCAATTACATTTTCACTAACAACCATTGACAAGAAAATTATAATGATTCAATTTTTCAACATGTTAACATTGCATAATGTTAATTTTACTTCACGGATATAAAGTTGAAATTGTTCCGGTTTTGAATGAAAAGAAATTTAAGTTTATGAACTATATAAGTGAAACTATGTACGGTTAATTAACAGACATTAAAAGTAAGTAATAAAATTGAAACTGTTGACATATCTCGTAAAGTTTTATAGTATTTTATGGTATTATAAAACAGTTATATCATTGCAGTTTTTAAAACAAAATCAATCTAAGTGCCACAATTCTATAGAAATGATACATAAAACATAGTTCAAATGTGAAACTAAAAATGGAACTAATTTTATGAACAAAATATTGAGTAGGTAAACAAGTACAAGTATTTAAATATTTTGGCTAATACCCTGCATCTCAATCATAAGTATACAAATACATACTAACCAGGGCGTGAGTTTTGTGTGTTAGGTTAGGTTATGTTATGGTTTGTTTATAGTTATTAACGTCATAAGGCCGATATAAAGCAAATAACAGACGGGGCTGAAGTTTGTAAGCCAAAGCGATTTATATATTGACAAAATTGATAAAGATGCGTACGTTATAAATCTTAATATAATAATAACGGATGGTTATTATACAAAAAATTTGATGTGGACACCACACGACTTCCTTGTAGGTACGCAAGACCATCATGAAATATAGACCCAATGGGATATGTGACCAAATGTTTATTTTTACATAATATGATACTAGACAAAAAAAAAAAAAATACCCGTATTTTTTTACATCTATAAATTATTCGTACTTTACAAGAAAATCATTATTAAAATTTGGGGAAGGGATTTGTGACGTATCAATGGTAGAAGCTTGAAAAAGTACGGTTAGACAGGAAGGAAAAAAGATAGTTATAGCCAGATGTGATCATGCTTCACCCTGCCACACCTACCACAACATAAATGCAGCGCTGATAGGCTGATTTATAACTGTCTGTTTCCTTCCCGCAGTCTATCTGTCTTTGTCCACGATTTTAATATACTTACGACATATATCCCTTCTCCAAAACATTAAATTGTTAATAACAAGATTATTACAAATTAATGAGAGGAATAATAGCAGGAATGCAGTCTAAACGATAACACTATGTTTGAACATATATATATATATATATATATATATATATATATATATATATATATATATATATATATATTTATTTATTTATTTATTATTTTTTAACGCCTTAGTCTTTTGCCCTGATGAAGTTGTAAGTGGCAGCGAAACGTTGGCCTCAGACTAAATAATAAACAAATTTAGACTGCATTCCTGCTATTATTCCTCCCATCAATAACATCAGTCGTTTATTCCATTTTACATTGCAAATTAATGTTTCGTTTTTATTATTATAATAAAAAGCTATAGTGAATATGGTCACACACCCTATTATAAAATTGCACGTATTTAACGTAATTTGACATTAACATTAAATTTTTTATTTTTTGTACTTTTTTGTCCTAATCCATAGCAAGTTTTATTATAAAAGTATTTTTAAATTTAGATATCTCGCTTATACAAAGGGCTAATTTAATAATGTTGGTAGTGCTACACGCAGAATTTAATTCTCTAAAACTATTATTTGAAGCATTTATTTCTAAAATCAAAATAAAACCATTTTATTCAAGAAAAACTGTTAATAACTTCAGGTAATATATCACTCCCGGTTAGCCTATTTTAACCAAAATCTACTATGTTATTTTCATTGACATAAAAGTCTTATATATACCAAATTTGAAAAGTTTTGAACTATATTTTAAAATAGTTTTTCATTAAAATTTATTATATGCTTCAAGTAAAGTACCATTTTTGGAAATTGTGTAATGACCAAAAAGGGAGGTGCACAAATATATGTCATAGTAGTCCTAAATACAAAATTTCAACTATCTACTAGTCAAAATGTATTTACGGATGGTCAAAATGAATATTTCCGTTAAAATCTGAAAACCAAAATTTTTCGCGATTACAATACTTCCTTTACTATGTACAAAATAACAAATAAATTTCGATCTTTGTAAGTTTAGATAAATCATCAAAGCGTTGTGTCTGTTTACTGAACATTTTAGGTCTTGAACTTATATTATATAACAATATTTAATAACCCAGTCACGACTAAACAATAACCATAAAAAAAATACATTTCATCTTGCAAATTACAATAGATTCTTACGAAAATATTATCAAAAATAGCTGTGTTACTACATATAATTTTACACTATTTCATTTTAGATCGTTCCTTATATAATTTGTACGTCTAACAACCATTTTTACATAATCTGAAGAAGCACCGGTATCTGGAAAGGCTAACAATCCACTTTTACTTTCAATGTTGCATTTAAAAAATCTCTATGAGTTACTTTCTCTTGCGAAGCTGGCGTAGCTAAAAACAGCTGCAGTCAGCAGTACCATTCGAATTTAACACTGTTAAAAATGACCTTTAGCTTTTTTGTAGGCTGAGACAAATTTAGAAACGGTGACATGTTTTTCAGAAGTTATTTTGGAGAGAAACGCAAAGAAAAACGTGTTTATTTAAAAATAATGAAATCTTCCATCATTGTCTCTAATTACTTGAAACTAGAACTTAAAACTGCATAATAGGGACTATCAGTTATTAATTTTTAAAATATTCTGGTTTTAATGCCTCTCTTCCAAATTCTTACTACTTTCAAATCTTCTGCTATCGCCGTTTTGAAAACCAATTCCAAATAAATGAATAGATATATCATCACGGCTTATTACCCATTGCTGGATGTGCCAATCTGCTTTGTACACAGATATAGGTAATGATGAAATATTTGCACCGTGTGGGCGCTTGCCAGGCGTCACCTCAGGGGCACTCATTGCTGGCGTAGAAAGTGCACCACAGGGGTCAATTTTGTGCCGTTTAAAATTGGAAATATTTGGCGTCGGTCGGGATCGAACCCGGTTCCCCAGATTCGCGACTTGATACTTAGGAACGCGGCCTCGAGACGCCAAATCAATAAATGCCGAAAATAACGAAACAACGAAAGTACATAAATAAAAAAAAATATTACGAGTATATATACAAAGTTACAGTAAAGTTTTTGAAAGATGTCCGACAAATTGGAATATATTTATCTCTCGCACAAGAAGCGTGTGCGATAAATATGGATATAATACGCTTGTCTTTCAAAAATTCATATTGTTGCGACTAAGTTAGGACATTCAATACGATGCTCGTTGTTGACAATACTTTCGCTGTAACGTAAGTTTATTTATTTTTTCAGACATATTACCTTGATTCATAGCCGTACGAATAATGTTATATTCTGTCAGTGTCACTGACATTGAGTCAGTATCGTATTTGTCACGTATATGGTCTTACATTTGCTAATAAACTTACCTGTTGACTTAGTTTTTAATTTTGAGTGCTTTTACCGTATGGTATGACTAGCGAATGAAAGTTGACGTTTAAATTATTTTATAGATGTGGTTTCTTTTGAAACCCTAGAATTGTACGAAATATTCAGGTATGAAATTTTTGCGTGAACCCATTTAAATACTGGACTAGGAAAGCACAGAAATACATTACTATGTCTGGCTGAAAATAGATGGCCGATTAGGGTAACCGAATATCAAAACAAGGGTGTGTTTAAAATGTTTTAAACATTTTTCGTTTATGTTGATTATAACAAAATATTTTGATCTTTAAATTTTAATAAAAATTGAAATAGGATTATTTTTAATTTCCTCTAAAAGTAATTCCGACTCGAGAGTTGCTTACACCTGAGACGAACGAACTAGAATTTCAGGTATTAAATTTTTTAAATACATCCCTGAACTGTTGCTAAGGTCATTTTAATGCCTCCTGGTATTGAGTACAATTCTAATCTTCTATAACGGAATACATAAGGGTCAGTTGCTTTTCAAATCAAATATAGGGAAATATTTTCAAAAGAAACCACATCTTTTAAATAATCTAAACGTCAACTTTCATTCGCTAGTCATACCATAACCTATATTTTCATAATAATAAAATAACATTAGTATCTTATGTACTTTCATAAAAACTAATAAAACGACACTATTGAATTTGACAGATCAAAATCTTAATTCATACAATTCGAAGATGACTTTGATTGGACACCTTTCAAAAATTTTACTGTAGTTTTCAGAATAGTCTAATTTTTAATGCCCTTCACATCCACTCTATTCCAAATACTGAACTTTTAAGTGTTCTGCTATCGCCATTTTGAAATGCGAAATCCATTTTCGAATAAATGAATGCAGAAAATAATGAAACTACTAATGTAAACCAAATAATATTTGTTTGAATTTTTGATGCTACGCCTGATAAATACTCCATGTGTTGAATGAAACTGAAAGATATATTCAATGACGACTTTGATTGGACACCTTTCAAAAATTTCACTGTAGTTTTTAAAATAGTCTAGTTTTTAATGCCCTTCACATCCACTCTATTCCAAATACTGAACTTTTAATTGTTCTGCTATCGCCATTTTGAAATGCGAAATCCCTTTTCGAATAAATGAATGCAGAAAATAATGAAACTACTAATGTAAACCAAATAATATTTGTTTGAATTTTTGATGCTGCGCCTGATAAATACTCCATGTGTTGAATGAAACTGAAAGATATGTTGAATGACCTATGCTGCTAGTGGCAATCAAAACTTGCACTGTTTGTGTAATATACGTCATTTTTATAAATTATTTTATTAAACTGCTTATTATCCATGCTTAATTTCATATATTGACCAAAAAAGTAATTTTGAACATAGGTATATATTTTTATAAGCGTTGAAATAGACCAATTTATGTGACTACAAATATTAGCGAACTCCTTTTTTTGTGTTTGGGAACAAAATGAGCTTAACATCTACGCCTTAGGTCATAGAATGTTAAAAACATAAATACGAATATATCATTAATGCTTATTATCCATTTTGAAGGTATCAATCTGTTTTTATTCGCTTAGTAGACGTCACCTCACGGGCTCTCAACTCTATTGTGGAAAGAACACCACGGTAATTTTTTGAAAATTTGGCATAGAGCCGGTCACTTTATTACTATACAGTGTGTTCAAAAAAATCTAATTCGGCGTAGGTTATGAACAGAGAAAGCTTCTTGTACCTTGATCCATGGATTATGACAAGAAATAAACAATTTCGTTGTATTTAACAGTCAATTCAAATTTTAAAAAATAAAGTATAGTAGTAACTAATAATAGGGAATAGTTTTGATTTCTCTGATTGGCTGAAATTGGAGACAAGAGACTAGTTTACCCAATGTAATATCGGCTACTAAAAATGGCGCTCATGCGAGTGCTACCTGCTGAATGGCTTAAATGAGATAGGTAGAGTTACATGTCTTAATTTGAAAGTGTTTAATTACATGTCAAAAATGTTATCTAAGGAAATCAAGCTATTTTTCTTTAATTTTATTTTAGAGAAATAAATAAATTAGAAAACGACGAATGGCAATATTCTTTTGCTAACAATGAATGAATAAGAAGCCTACTTTGAGTTAAGTTTTTTTTAACACACTATCATAATAATAATGAAACGACATACAATTTAAGCATTTTTTTCAAAATTTAATCCTTTACAATAACCACGTATGTATTTCTTAAATTTCTTCACTGAACTTTTACTAAATGACTCACAATCAGAGTTTCATAATTTTGTTTCTATACGAGTATTTTACGAATGGTCGGCATCTTAACATTTGACACGGTCAATGAACTATTAATTGTGCCAAATTTCTACTCTTGAAACTTATAATTGAACTTAACGTCAATCGAATACGACACCGATTATAAAATAATTATACAATATGTGAGTAAAGGTCTTGGAACTGGTTTCAGAGTGTTGTAAGTTTTTATAGAAAAGTAGGACATAGGTACGATCGAAAGGAGTATTTTGTGCACTGAATGAAAAAGTATGTAATTAATTTGTAGTTTATCAAAATAAAGAATGTAGAACATTCTACAACTTTTATTGAAATCTGGAAATAAAAGTAGATTGGCGCACCTAGAAATGGGTAGATTAGATTAGATTCGATTTATTCATGCCAAATTGGCTTAGAATCTACATTTTTTATATGTACATTTTCTATTGATAATACATCATAATAAATTACCGTGGTATTGATGTCGTTTGGATTGATTTGTATAGTTTACTGTAATTTGTAATTGTTGATCTTAAATTGCTGTTCTTGCTGTTGTATATAACTCGTAATATGTATTTTCTCCATTTATACGTAGCCTCTCTATTTGTACTGTGGAATATCCATTTCTTTCGTAATAAGCTTTTTTGCTTGCCCCCATTTTATTAGTTATTGTTTTCGTCCACATTGTCTTATTACCCGCCAGCATTATTTCAGAATTTTTGTTGTTTCTTATTCGCTCCTTGTATTTTACTGCTCTCTTTCCTGATTCTACTCTAATTTTTACTGCTTTTATCTCTTCCATTACTATATACTCTGGCTTCAAACATCATCCATCGTATTCTGAGATTTCTTCGGAATTTTATTTCCCTTAACTCCATATTTGTTTCATAGAGACAATTGCTTTATTTTTTACCTCCCGTCATACGGTAGGTAAGGAAGGTAATGTAATCGTGCCAAAAAATCGATGGTGAGTTTTCAGTAAATAAGCACGAATTAGGGTCCCCACAACACGTTATTACTATTTTTACGATGATGTCTGTGTGTGTGTGACGATTTTTTCGTCCACAATAACTCTTATAACAAACTTCCAAATATATCTATTTTCCATATTTATGCTTTCTGCATTCATATAAAGAATTGATTAGATTTTGGGTAAAATTGGATAAATGGAAGTGATACTTTACTTGAAGCCCATGACAGTTTTTAATGAAAAACTATATTAAAATATGATTCAAAACTTCAATTTTAGTATTTAAGACTTTTATATCATGGGAAACAACATATTAGATTTTGGCTCAAATTAGTCAACCAGAAGTGATACTTTATTTGAAGCTCTGAATAGATTCTCGTGAAAAATATACTATGATATACTCCAAAACTTGCCAAATTTAGTATTTACGACTTTTATATGAAGGGGAACAACATATTAGATTTTGGATACAATTGATAAACTGGACGTGATACTTTATTTGAAGCTCTGAACAGATTATCGTGAAAAATAAATTATTGATACAATCCAAAACTTTTCAAATTTGGTATTTAAGACTTTTATATTAAGAAGAACGACATATTAGATGTTTTCTAAAATTGATAAACTGGAAGTACTACTTTACAGAAAGCTATAAACAGATTTTCTTGAAAAAATATATTAAAACATAATCCAAAACTTCTCAAATTTGGTATTTAAAACACATGTATAATTTGAAACAACAGATTTTGACTATACCTATATGATAAACCGGAAGTGGTACTTAATTTGGAGCTCTTAACAGATTTTCGAGGAAAAACATAATAAAATATAAACCAAAATTTGGTATTACAGACTTTTCTATTTATTGGAACAACACATTAGATTTTGTTTACGAACAATCAACCAGATGTGATACTTTACTTAAAGTTCATTGCTATTTCAAACATGGAATTGATGGGAGGTCATGTGTTGGCCACATCAGATTTTTTGATATTCTAAGTTCTTTGTGGTTTGATTGTTTCTCTAAAATATATATTCTAAATATCTGAATTCTTTCACTTCTTCAATATTTTCATCAGCCCACTTCCAAACTTCTTTTGTTTCTCTCCCTCTCCGCCTTTTTTAAATTTCATTATTTTTGACTTTTCAACGTTTAATGATAATTCTTTCTTAGTTAAATATTGTTGCAACCTTTTTATTATGGTTTTCATATTTGTTGGATTTTTTTGTGACTATTACCATGTCGTCTGCATAAACCAATGACCATATTTAAAAAAAAAATGAGTAATAATACTTATTTATGCTAAGTTAGAAACTTAGATCGTACTAGGATTTTTTTCTCAGTTTAAAAATGACCTAAAATTATTATTTAAATATTTAAAAACAACGAAATGTTGGCAAGGGTTGTTCTTGCATTGAGCAACAGATATATTCGTATATAGTGAAATATTGAAATCTCCATATATAAAATTTATAATAATAAACAATTTTTCATAAAAGAATATAGTATGAGAAATACTTATAACAATTATAAAAACAAACAGTTGTATACTATTTTCCCACTCCAGATATCGTAAGTAGGAATCGGTTTCTATTGACGACGGGATGTAAGCAACTCCTTTACATCCCTACGCAGCTACCTTACCTCCCTTTTTGTTTAATACCAACATTTAGATATTCTAAACTTATATAATTTATGATTTTGCAATTAAATTCTTTCAAATCGTCTTCAAATTATAATTCCATTTAAATTTTACAATTGATTTGTCAAATGTGACAGACAACAGCGTTTATTTTCTTAGATTTTCTACGGAAATATAATACAAGTACTAAAGGCGTTTTTTATTCAGGTATCCGAGATACATAATGCTTAACCACATGGAATAAAATATGTCCGGTTACTAAATATGTTTCTGTCAAATATTTATCTTATTCGTAGTGTCATACATTTGATTTAAACCATATTCTTTTAATACAAAAAACATTGGCTAAAAATGTCACAGATTCCATTTTTACTTTTACTGAAAAGTGCTTAACTGCCAAAATATCAAAACTGTCAAAAAACTACATATGGCGGTTACATGTTTGAGGTAACCAACCGCAAGTAACCGGAACGTTGAATAAAATGTGATTACCTTGTAACCGTAGATATAGATAATCGGTCTGAATTAAAAACGCCTTAAGATTCTTTGTTTTAATGTATCAATTTTTAACGGTAATTTATTTTAAATATTTGCAATCGGTTGTCATTAAACACATATACATCACATAACCAAATCATCATTCTGTCACATACATACATAAATCATCAACTCCACAATTCTTTTCTTTACTTTCTATCTTATTCTACGCAATTTCTATGCACAATTGCATTTGTACTTGTATACGTCCTATGTACGTGTATATCTCTTGTATCATACATATGTAATGAACGTAACATATAACACTTATGTTGCGAAACAAAACAGTTTCACCACACATAGCCACATGTGTGTTGATGTGTTTGGATTCTTACCAACCTTACAGGACTTAGAAGATAATGCAGAACAGGATAGAGGCAAAAGGAAGATCGAAGGAGCTGTAGAATTAGCCAATGGGGCGAAGAGTGCAGTTCTTGGATTAATCTTCAACGTAAGTACAACAAAATAATTCATTTACAAGCGAAGCACGCGTTAGAATTATTGAGAATTGCATACAGAAAGTTTCTTGTGAAAGATTTCATATATCCAGTACATTACCTTCCGTCAGTTCTATGAATTTTATACAAATTCCATACAGAAAATTTCTTGGCAATTATATATTTCCAATAAAATTATAACACAAACATACTATGCTCTACCCGTTTTAACTATAGAGTGATGGGAAGATAGGTGCAGTTTGATCTTGTATATTGATTGGATAATACCCCGATATTATACAATCAAACATCAAGATCAAACTGCAACTAATTTTCCACCACACTATAGTTAAAACGGATGTGTCAATTGCACTTGACATTGACATCTGTCTATAATAATTTTACTAATTATAGTAGCTGTTTCCATGGTTAATGCAAAGCTGGCTGCTCTGTGAAATTTAATTTCTTTATATTTTTTTATCTCTATATCCATGGAATATGAAGTATAAAATATAATTAAATCGTAAAGCGAATAAAATATTCTTTAATATTTATAACAATATTAAATGTGAAAAACTTGTATTTAACAGCGTTTTTTCAAGAAACTCTAATCAGCTCTTCATATGAATGTAAAGAAGAGGAATACGAAAGAATTATAATTTTTACCTCCCGCTACCCTTGGTAAGGGAGATATAAGGATCGTGATAAAAATCGCATACCGAGATTTTGGTAAATGACCACGTTTTAGAGTCCCTAGAATCAATTTTAACATTTTCACTATGACATCTGTGTGTATGTGTATGTGTGTATATGTGTGTG
This sequence comes from Harpalus rubripes, assembly GCA_963082715.1. Classification (NCBI taxonomy): domain Eukaryota; kingdom Metazoa; phylum Arthropoda; class Insecta; order Coleoptera; family Carabidae; genus Harpalus; species Harpalus rubripes. The sequence goes on from OY720450.1 coordinate 2,851,327, forward strand.
TGTGTGTGTGTGTGTGTGTGTGTGTGTGTGTGTGTGTGTGTGTATGTGTGTATGTGGATCCTGCACTCTAACTCAAAAATTATCATTCAGAAAATTTTGAAACCTTGTATCAAAGAATTTATCATTTCAAATTAATAATAGTAACGTTTTAAAAGGAAAATAATAAAAAGAACTATAGTTATATGGACTGAATCTTAATACAGTTTCTAGCATAACTAAATATGTATGTATATATAAATTAATAAAAATTAAATAGCGGGAGGTATTGTGTTCGCCACATCAGATTTTTGAATTGTGGTATTGAAGTTTTCGGATCGTCACACACACACACACACACACATGCAGACATCATCGTAAAAATAGTAATATCGTATTCTAGGGATCCTAAAACATGCTTATTCATTAAAAACTCACCACCGAATTTTTTGACCAAAAACAATACCTTTCATACCTAAAAGTAACGGATGGTAAAAATTGATTAACTAGGTTGTCACCAACTTTCATATTCTCAATAATTTTAGCGTGGCATTATTGGGTTGCAATACAATATCTTATTTTTAAGTATAATTTCTAGTATTTTCAACTAACATGTAGAATAAATTATCTACTGCGCTGTATACTCGTATACTGCCGCATTCCTCATTATATATTTCTAAAAAAAAATCTCCACACATTGTGAATTTGATTGTGATTAAATAACTTTTTCATAAGGAAATGATTTAGATCTTAAAAGGAAGAAAGCATAAAAAGTCCAAAACCTTTCATTAATAATTAATACACAACCAATTAAATGCAACGAAAAGTGGCATTGAGACAGGACTTTTCACTCACAATTATTAAATTAGTAAAGGACACACGGAAGCATTAGTACTTATCAAAATCAAGGACAAGCAAAAAGTGATATTTTTAGAAATTAGCGGTCTTAGGAAAAAACTAACAAAATTGGATTATTCATATGATTATCAAGAAAAAATTACAAAAGAAATTTAAAAAGCTACTCAATAGCAAAGATCATTATCATTTTATTTAAATTGATAGAAAGTATGCAACAATGTTTGTTTGTTATACTACAATATTATTATCGAGATTATTATACTTTGCTTCCATTTCTTTGTGCCTTTTGCACATACGTTTGTGTACCTAATATGAAATGTATTAAAAATTAATAATAGATGGAGTCTAAAAGACAAATTGATACTCGGTTTAAAGAAAAAATTGGACAACCAGAAGTGACTATTTACTTAAAGCCCATAACAGGTTTTAATGAAAAACTACATTAAAATATAATTGCGTAGGCTTCCACAGTCTGAGTCATGAAAAATATTCGTTCAGGAGCAAGGGGGATAGTACTGTCTTAAACAAGGTTACCCGACGTGTCAATCACGCTAGAGGCCGAGTTTAAGCAACAAGGGGGAGACTCAGTTTACAAGGTTACCCGACGTGTAAACCACGCTAGAGGCCAAATAAACCAAGTCACTTAGTCCATTCCCGGAAAACGAATATTTCTTATATTAAAATATAATCCAAAACTTTTCAATTTTAGTATTTAAGACTTTTATATCAAGGGGAATAACATATTAGATTTTGGTTAAAATTAATACAACTTGAAGCTCTGAATAGATTTTCGTGAAAAATATATTATGATATACTCCTAAACTTGTCAAATTTAGTATTTAACACTTTTAAATGAAGAGGAATAACATATTAAATTTTGGTTAAAATTGATAATCCGAAAGTGATACTTTACTTGAAGTTCTCAACAGATTTTCGTGAAAAATATATTGATAAACCAGAAGTGATACTTTATTTGAAGCTCTAAATAGATTTCGTGAAAAATAAATTGATACATTTCAAAACTTATCAAATTTGGTATTTAAGACTTTTATATTAATGAGAACGACATACTAGATGTTTTCTAAAATTAATAAACCTGAAGTACTACATTACAGGAAGCTATAAACAGATTTTCCTGAAAAAATATATTAAAACATGATTCAAAACTTCTCAAATTTGGTATTTAAAATTCATGTATAATTTTAAACAACATTAGACTTTGACTATACCTATATGATAAACCGTAACAGTTTTTTGAGAAAATCATAATAAAATATAATCTAAAATTTGGTATTAAAGACTTTTCTATTTATTGGAACAACAAATTAGATTTTGTTTATAAACGATCAACTGGAAGTGATACTTTACTTAAAGCTCATTGCTGTTTCAAACATGGGATTGACGGGAGGTCATGTGTTGGCCACATCAGATTTTTTCCTTATTTTTGGTCATAGAAGCCACCTGTATATAATCAGCCCCTTTTTTGTTACATCCTGCATAGCATTTCAACCTATATATTAACATGTATGGTGCAAATATGTTGTACGCCAAATAACCATTTTCTTAATTCTTCTAGAAAATCAACTCCTTCATCGACCAAAAAACCGCGTGGGTGAACCGCCTCGACCAATTGAACGTCGCCAAGAACAAACAATACAACATCGAGCCCCCAGCTGATCCAATCACATCCTTTGGCAACGTCTTTGGCTCGGTACTGTCTTCCAAGTTAACAGCGGCGAGCCCGATTATTTCTTTAGTCATTCAAAATTTGGGGGGTTTAAGTGGTGGTGCCAGTGGCGGTGGCGGCAGTGATGGAGGATCTGGAGGGGGTTTGGGGGGACTCTTAGGGGGGCTTTTAGGGGGTAGTGGAGGGGGCAGCGGAAGCGGAAACTCAAATGCTGCAGATAGTTAGATATGTTTAGGGGGAGTTTAAAAATTAGGATGAAACTGTTTTAAATATTTTTTCAATTTTGGAGATAAGATTATTATGGTCCCTATATTTGAGGAGCTTTTGACAAAAAGAGTCTTACGAGTAGTCCATTTTTTAATTTGAAATAATTAAAAAACAAATTTGGAGCTCCTTAATTTCATGCTACCTTAAAATTGTAAGCCAAGCAGAGATATTTCCATGTAGCCGTTTACATTAATATTTTAATTTTTTAAATAATTCTATTCATTTTTCTAACACATAATTGTTTGAATTTCTTGTAGTGCCGTACATTTGGCCGTACTTTAATTAATACCATGTTAGTATAATCGCGAACAGTGAGCCCCTGTCTCACATTTTTCAAAAAGTATTTTAAATGAGAATTTATGCATTTTTCTTATTAATAATTTTTTTTTAAATAATTTGTTGTTATTTTCGTAAAGACTTAAATAAAAAAATTGGCGCCAAACATAGTCATGAAAAACAACCCCCTACTCCTGTGTCGTAGAAGCACATACATTACGTCATTCACAACCAATAGAAAAACAGTTTTTCTATCACCTTCTTTTATTTTTGTTATTTAGATAAATAAAGGTAGGCGATAGTTTGTCTCATCTTAACAACATACTTCTAATTTGACATTTGACGCTGACATTTTCCATTATAAATGAGTAATAAAGTAATAATAGCTAATAGACTACACTCAAGTTAAGTCGTGTACAGTTTACCGAAAGTCGATAGCTGGATGGTGGCTAAATTTATACCAGAAAACGATTGTTTGTTCCAGCCCCAATTTTCTTTTCTTCGCATCTTTTGGCATATTTATAAATTCAATAGTAGGTTTGCTCCTAGCAGCATTTTTGCAAGAAGGCACAATACGATACTGTAAATTACTCATTTTATTTTATTATCTAACACGAAATTTGCCACTTAACTTTGACAATATATTTATCATAACGCTTGTAACAAAACACAAAGAATTGACACTATAAAGAGACCAACTGGAGCCGATGAAGATGTATGTGCTCTGGCGACATATTCTGTTTTAGATCACGTGACTTTTTCAAAATGTCCAAATTTCAAAAATTAATTGTAAAATATCTAATGGATTTTTGGTGATATTTTCAAATTTAAAGTTATTTAAATTATGATATCTTTTTTAAATGTAATACTTAGAAGGCACATAAAAATTCTTACAACAGCCCTATTTAATAATAAAAATTAAAATAAACAAAATTAAGATAGATATTTACTCTTTCAAGAGCCTGTAGCTCGAAAATGGTGTTTCAGGATATTTATTACCAAAGTTAAAATATTATAGTAATTAACGTATCTCTGGCCCGAGGTGTGTACGTTGACCGAAGGCATTATTGTCCGAATAACTCCCGTGGTACGTTCAACGTTTAACGTCCGATTATAATTTTTTAATATTCTACGAATTACGGATCAGAAAGTTTTAATAAAATTTTCAGAGTAGGTAGGCTATGGATGTTTCTGCTTGTTTTTAGGCTTTATCTCAGTATCAATATCAATTTGTTGACAACATTACCATAGCAACAACTCATAACACGCCCTTGGGTGTTATTTGCTATATAACAACCCTGAAAGCAGGGTTGTTACGATAATAATAACATGCCATTGGGACATTAATATTTAAAACAGTTTCCTTGCAACAAAATTCACTATTCTTTTTTTTAACGTCTATATTTTCATAGATTGCTATTTTATTTTCTCACTTTCTCTGCTCCTAAAACTATTTCTAAATTGGGGCAAAAGTCAAATTATTTTCTAAAAGTTTTGAAATTTAAATGAACTTATAACATTTCAAAATGTTAAGTATTTCAAAATGATGAATTTTCATTGTAGATAAAAATATTTACCAACAAATTTATATAACATTTTTTTAGCATAATTTAGCGGCCTCCAGTCTTCTTGTATAATATTGTAAACTTTGTTATTGTTATTAAGTATTTATTAGGACTGTTTCATTGTAAATAATGTGTTGGATTGTATATTTATACTTTTTTATTGGATTTGTAAACTTTTGTATGCCGGATGGTGTATATACATATGTATGTAATTATAAAAATTTGTACATAATAAAATTAAAGCAAAAATCCTTTTATATTACATAGCACTGTTCTTCATATACATACTCAAACATTAACAACTGCATTTACAATGCATGTGAACAAATAATATTAAACTAATAAATAATTTTATGAAAATTGATATTTGGATGTTGCCTTGAATAGTAGGCCAAGGAAAGATGAAAGTTATTCAAATGTTTTAATGGATTTAATTTTGACACCTTCTATTTGCACGAAAGAGTTAATAATAAATAATTTTATGCGTTACATCATGACTTATCTCCCATTTCTGGGTTGCTAAATCTATCAAAGTTGTCATTTTTTTTAAATTCATGGAACAGCTTATTTCAAAATTATTTATTTAATAAAAAATACATATTTAATCAAAAAAATTATAGATATATGTAGGTAGTTCTTTTAACATTCATGATTTATTATGAAAACATACAGGTTTTAAGTATCACAAATACAAACAATAAGTAAAACACAACATATAACATATGTGAACTACATATTTAGAGCCTTTCACTTTCATTTAGTCAGTCGTATGTTAATTGATACTGGTTAAAAATAAAACAAAATTTGTAATAAAATTAATGACACCAATTTAAAGGCGATTTCGGGCGACATACCCGTTCACTTCTTCGGATTACTTACGGTTAGTTACGGTATGATATGGTTAATGGTGGCGCCAAAAATCGTTGGTTCACTTGTTGACACCGTGCTTGGTGGTTATGTATATTCTGCGACATTTAAAACTGTTAAAAATAGTGTCTGACAATTAAAATGCATTAACGGAGAAAAATAGTTTTTTCCATATTTGTCCAAAAAAGAGTCAACGAAAATAATGTCACCCTGTTTGACATAAGACCACGACTCCGACTGTTTTGACTTTTGACATTTCAAAAAAATACATGATAAAAAGAGATAGAAATAGTGAACAGAGAGCTGACCCGACTCGCAAACCCGTTCAGCTGTGAGCACTGATCCAAGCATACCGGGTATGTTGTTCCTAGCACCCGAATATGTGAACGTACCTGAACGCAACATACCGCAAGTGAACGGTTGTCGCCCGAAATCACCTTAAATGGCTGTCAAATGTATCTAAACAATTAAAAACAACCCGAAAAACATATTAAAAAGGGCAGCATTTCAATTCAAAGAGATATACAGGTGTTCATTTTATATGGGTCGCCATTGCTGTCTCGAGAACTATAAAAGCTACAAAGATGGTTAAATGGGCAAACAATTTCTATTTCTCAAGACAAATTTAAATAAAATAAAAATATTTTTTTCGACCAGTGATCTTAAAATACGGGACCTAACTTTTTTATTTTAAATGAGAATATATAGTTTTTATTTGCTCATTCGTTAGAGAATTTAATTTTGAATTCAGTGATATAATATTTTTATACCCTTACATTACGATGTAAAGTTTTATACCAATTTGATTAAAATATAGCTATAATAATAGTGCCATGAATGGAAAAAATGACTACATGTCATTTTTATTACATAGAATTAGAGTGCCCTGACCGAAAAAAATGAATGTTTTGTTCTTGTAAGTGATCATAAATACATACATACACAAAATATTCACGTATTTTTTTCATGGCATTCTAATTCTGTCAAAAAAAATGAAATTATTTTATAGATGTGGTTCCTTTTGAAACCCCAGAGAATAGAATTGTACGAAATATTCAGGTATGAAATTTTTGCATGAACCCATTTCTATATTGGTCTAGGAAAGCAAAGAAATACATCACTATGTTTGGTTGAAAATAGATGGCAGACTAGGGTAACTGAATATCAAAACAGGGGTGCTTTTAAAATATTTAAAACATTTTTCTTTTATGTTGATTATAACAAAATATTTTGTCTTTAAACTATTTAGTTTGGCAATTCTGTGAAATAGGATTATTTTGAATTTCCTCTAATAGTAATTCCGACTCGAGGGTTGCTTATACCTGAGACGAACGATCTAGAATTTGCGGTATTAAATTTTTTAAATACATCCATGAATCCTGTTGCTAAGGTCATTTTAAATGCCTCCTGGTATTGAGTACAATTCTAATCTTCTGTAACGGAATATATAAGGGTCAGTTTCCTTTCAAATCAAATATAGGGAAATGTTTTCAACAGAAACCACATCCATTAAATAATCTAAACGTCAACTTTCATTCGCTAGTCGTACTATACATATTTTTACCCACTATATATGAAGAATGGTGCTATGTATGATTTTTTTATTATACTAATTGGCTCAATTTATATATCTATTTCATTCTACTAGTATATCAAATTCTATTTATTTTCTGTTTCATTTCTATACTGTCTATTTATTATTAGTTCTGTTTCTATTCTTTACTATACATATAATCACATAAAGCATGCAAAAGACCATGCCTTTATATTCATATAAAACTTTCTATTTTTTCTGCACATTATTTCATTGAATCATTATTTCATAATCATCCATAATCGATTGATATTTCATTAATTGTTACAAGATTCCATATAAAAGCCAATAGCGGTTTTGCATATTTATTTATTGAGCAAGAAGAAAGAAATATTAATCTTTCAAATTAGTTATTCATCAATATTTTTCTTAGTAACGTATGTAACAAAATTTTTAAGGAAAATTAGACCTCTTTCATCAAATAGAAAGTATTTTTTATTGAAACATTGACGTAAGCTATTGTTCATATAAATTAAGAATATAAGAAATTTAATTTTACATCATTGATAGGGAACTATTATTTACAATGTACCGCAGTTTTTTAATACCTTGTCTCATTTATCTCTGAACGATGTTAAATCTACTTTCCGGATCGTCAGAAATATTCTTGTCTATAACTGTTGTTACTATTAGTATTCCCAACTATTCTATACTTTTCTGCTAACAATAACAATGATGACAAGGGCCGCTCCCTGGGTATAAGGCGCCTTTGTGCTATGTTATATTTTAGCGCCCCTTCCCCTCGTGATGTAAAATTTGCAAGTTAAAGTTTAAACTATACTTTTTGTTCTTCAAAATTATAATATTTATGAAAATTTCTTACATTCATTCGTGTAATCAATAGGTTATAATCGAAATCGTTTGTTGTAATCAACAATTTTACAACAGATTTCAGAATTGTATGTGCATTTGATTCTTCGCAAAATGATAGTAGATATTTAAATATTGGATTCATTTTTATAATCAATATTCTTGAGTTATAATCAATATATTCATTGTTGTAATCAACACTTTCATTGTTATTATTTCAATATAACAATGCTAGAATAATAACGAACCGAAATATATTGTTCACTTCTACCACGTTAATTTGTAAGTTTTATAGTAATTTTGTTTTTACGAATAAGAGCATTTTATAAAAAATTACTATTATTTACTTTACTGTTTTGAAACGGCGCCTTGATGCAGGGCACAACCTGCCCACCTGCACGGAGCGGCCCTGGCTATAGCTACTAGATAAATTACAGCTGACTCGTCCACCATTTTGGAGCCACTTAAATCATTCAATATCAGCGTTACAGTATTATTAATCATAGAAATTATCCATAATGACGGGTTGTTTTGCTCCAAATTGTGTAAATCATTTGAGAAATGGTTTTAATTTTTACAATACATATATTTTTCTCTAAACTCAAAAATCTGAAGAAACCGTGTTTTTTCTTGAATAGGGGATTACAGCCCAATCAAATTAAGAGAAAGTAGTAAAAAATAGTGAAAGTATATGCTTAATAATGAATATTAATAAAGAAATAAAATGATATAATTGAAATACTTCGGAAATAAGGGAGTTTATGTTTTAGCAGCTCGTCACTCATAAAATCCATATATATATTATTTTGATTGGCGACTCAAAGACCGCCTATAAATATATAACGAATACCGAGTTAGGGGCGCAGCCTACTACCAATGGAAATAGAGAAATTCAAATAGCGGAGGCGTGGCTATCAGTCCAGTAGTACAATTCTCAAACAGTTTTTATTTAAATATAAATATTTTGCATTAAACTTAATAATTTAAACACATTTCCAATTATAAATCATGTCGACTTGTACAGTATAATAATATTCATTTATTTATTATAAATATTATTTAGAAATAGCATATATTTCAAAAATATTTAGGTCCACGAAGAAAATAATTTGATATAAAAACTTATATACGTGACGTTACATCTATATTTTCAAATTTCGGAGGACTATAATTCGCTTATTAATAGAAATTTTTCACCGGATTTTCACCGACAGTCTTAGTTTTACTTATACGTTCAGATGAAATTATAAAAAAATGGTGGAATCCCCTATTATTATTTTAAATAAATATAATGTGACATATATAGCAATTGTATTTAATTATGAAAAATAGTTACTACATAAAGTTGTAAGAAATGCACTTTTATTTCATAATTTACTGTTTTCATTTTGGCACCAATATGGCGGGCGAGTCAGTTATGTATTATCTAGTAGTTGTAGCCCTGGCGATGGCGTATGTCTTGAATACTTTGAATGAGTCTGCGGATTCGATTTGGGGGTAAAAGTTCGGGTCACCCACTTTTTGGTAAATTAATAAACTAAATCTTCTTCACATTTATAGTTCGGTAAATTGTCTGCCCAATATTTTGATCACCAAAAACTTTAACAATTTCACGTTACGGAAGTATCCAACAAACCTATAGGGCGCGAGCAGACATGTGACTCGAGCGTCCTTGACATGCATGGAATCAGCTGATTTGTGTGCGCATGTCATTTTGACAACAATGTCACTTTGACAAGACCAATGTTTTGGCTTATTTTGATTTTGAATTGCTAAAATGTTAATATGTTTAGGCAGTAAAACACATGAAATTAAGAATAATAACATTTTAGCAGTTAAAAATCAAAATAGGTCAAAACATTGGTCTTGTCAACATGACATTGTTCTTGTCAAAATGAGATGCGCACACAAATCAGCTGATTCTAAGCTAGTGAAGGTCCCTTGAGTCACGTGTCTGCTCGCGCCCTATAGATAGATTTGAGTATTTAAAATTTTTGTATAACATCTTTCAATACTTTTTCTGGCAATTTTAACATGGTAAATTATAAAATAATTATTATCTAGTTCTCCAGTGAGAACTAGAATAGACCTTATTTTAAAATAAAATTTGGAGCGTAAAATTTTTCTCAAAAGTTTTGTTACATACATAACATTATGCTCATACCAACAAAACCACAAATTTATTCTCTATCTAACTCTTTTTTTCTTTTCCTAGCACACTTACAAGTGGCTGTTGGCCAAGCCTAAGTTTTTCAACTTCAACTGGCCACTAGGTCGTCACCGTAGGTCTGCCGAGGTACCTAGTGCTCACGTGGTGCAAAAACGTCAAGGTAACGTGGAAACCACGACACCCAACTACGTAGATTTCACCCCAGGACAAAAAGTGTCTCTGGAAGTACCTGGAGAACTGTTTGGAAGCGGGTTCACGCTTATTTCTAACATTTCGCAAGTTGTGGGGAGCTTGATACAGGTAACAAGAAGGGTATATGATAAAAATAGTAGGGATATACTATAGAAATATATATTGCTAGTCAGATTAAAAAATGGTTGAGTATTGTAAATTTTAATGTAATATAATAGGTGCAGGTTCTATTCCAAAGCTTTGACACAGCTTTTATATAACCATAAAAATACGACACAATACAATATGAACAATGCTAAAAACTATACTACATATTACCATATTATTATTTTTTAAAGATGTTAATAAAAAGATGGCCGCTACTTCAAAATAGTATTTTGTCTCACTAAAGTATTATGAACTGTTTATTGCTAGGATACAATGTATATAAACATATCTATAACAACCGGGGCATTATATGAGGGCTTAATAATTCATTATGCCCTCAATACAATACTAATGATTGATTACAACAATTAATATAATATGAAAACAGCTTTGAAAACACAACACAGAAAACATTTTTAATTTAATTATAATACTTAAAATTGATTATGAAAAGGGCCTTAAATGCAATTTACTTTCACCACACATATAAATAATAAGGACATCGAATTGCAGACTGCACTATTTCGCATTGATTTTGGACGGATGATGATGTCGGATCACTAATGTTTTTTAGGGACGATATTTATCCACGTTTGAATTTATTTTTGGTATTATTTACCGTCACATGTGATACATCCAAAGCAGTACAAACTCTCTAAAATGTAATAATATTCAGAAATAAGTGCATAAGAAATAAATTACTGAGATCTGTCATGTGAACCCCAAAATATAATACTTACATCTTCTACAGACGAGAATGGAAAAATTATATCTTGTTCCCTTCAAGCCATTCAGTATTGCGGAGCATAGGGAATAGTTTTGACCTCTCTGATTGGATGAAATTAGATACAAGAGACAAGTTCACCCAATGTAATTTCGGCTACTTCAGATTTGCGCTGTTGCCAGGCCATCTACTGAATGGCTTAAATGGAACACAGCATAGGGAAACATTTATACGTTTCTCTTCCTCAAAGTATGCAGAAGCATTCAAAATAATTTCTTTCTATCGTTTCGATAAAATATCTTCAGAAACATCAAATTCACCCATTCCATCATCTCCAAACGATATATAATGTTGATATTTTAAAAATAAATAAATGTTGATAATAAACAAAACAATTAAACAACATCCTTAGCAACGCCTAAGCTTAAGCATTATTGTAATCAAAATTATTATAAATGAAAACTTATTTCACCTATTCTAGTGAGACATAAAATATTGTATGCACCACGAGAGTTACTAGATGATAATGCCCATCGCCCCTAAAGCCCAAAATACCAGTAAAAATATTTTAATCTTCCTATATAATTACGGTATATTACCCATTGCTGGGTGTGTCAATCAGCTTTATACACAGATATCCGTAATGATGGTGACATATACTGTCATCCACTTATTGCAATAAAACAGAATAATAGACACCTGTAAAAAAGTGTAGACGGGACCAAGTAAATACGTAAAACATAAAAATATATGAACATAATAACATCCATTTTTCATACAGCAAGTTTGTAACTCAATACAGCATGAAAAAATACAAGTATGATTTATCAATTAATATAAACAAATATGTCGCACCCAAGAAAGCTTGCACACCCCTTAACTTTTTAAATTCCGAATACGAGGGTCACGGTAGAATGATTGAGTTTTAACTTTTGCCTGAAATTAATTTCAAAGTGGAAGAAATGGTTGAAGTATTGTTGTTGAACATATTAAAACAAAATTCTTAAAATATGAACCATGTGTCATATGGGTCGATTCTGTTTACATCTGTAAGCCTTACAAATCTGTAAATCTGTAAAACCTAACAAAAACATAAATTTTTGTTGATTAATATGAAATTATACATAAGAGCGTAGGTTTCGTTGCGATTTTGTTCATTATTTACAAATTTACAGATCTGTAAGATTTACAGATATGAACAGAATCGACCCATTAGTCTCAATAATTAAAGTGTAACCCCCGTATACCTAATACACAATGAATATAAGCAAATAATAATGCATTATTTGTTTCAGAACTCTGCTGAAAGAACCGCAAGAATATTCGAAAGTATGAAACCATTCCTCCAGGCTGTTTTCGGAGTCAGAAGTCTTGTAATCACGAGGGATGGTCCACAAGACAACAAAGTCTAGCTTTAAACATCTGTTAGACATATTAGACTTCAACTTTTAATATTATACTACATAATTTCTAAAATAAATATCGTAATACAAGAAGCAAAATTTTCAAAATTTATTTTTATTTAAAAAAATATATATTTGAAAAGTTTTCAGAAGAATTATACGTATAATATTAAAGGGTAATGATAAAAATTAATTAATAATTTAAGTAGTTCTATGTGCCACTGTAAATAACACTGTAAAAAGATACTTCTTAATTTTGGAATGGTAATAATAATATGTAAGATTTAGGCTACCTTAGAGACACATTTTCGTGGCTGTTATTTTGGTTGCTTTCGACTAACTTTCCTGCTTTCATCTATTCACTATTTTCTACTGTATAACCGTTTCAATTTATTTTCTAACATATTTTCAAGTTATTGTTTATTATCATATCTTCAGAAAAACACAATATAAGAACATATAAATGTGTATAAAAACGTAAACAATAAATAATAAGTTACAAAAACTTTTATTGAAGTTAAAATGTCTAGCGATGCAAATTTTCACTGAGAATAAAGGTATTTTAATGACTGCAATATTTTGGACATTTCGTTTGACAGCCCAACTGGCAGTTATACGCGCCATTTTCTTACTATTTGCAGCGATAGAAAGCCGTTAAATTGAAAAGGTCCATTCTCAATATTTACTAAAAATAAATTTAATATTATGTCAATATATTTCCATATTTCGACTAACATTTTTTGGGATATTCTACTCTTATTTTTCTATTCTATTTCATTAAAGATTTTCTTTAAATTTAATGAAAAATCTTAGTAATAAATTAACCAACAATGGCTGCATTGTTGAATCTGAACCGCTTGCTCAATATGGTTGTAAAGAAGCTCGTTATACACGAGGCTTCTTAATCTTAACCTAAAAATTTTGCTACTTATTCCTAGCATTATTTAAGCTTAGCATTAATTAATGTAAGATTGTTATAATAATGTAAAATTAGTTTTTGAATATATGTAAATAAACATTAAATGTGTTATAGATGAAATAAAATTTATACTGGTTACAAAATATTATTGTTTAGGGACTATCCTTAAATTACGTAACGCAAAATTAGGCAATTGTTGATACCCCCTCCCGCCCTTGTAACGCACCCGTAACACAAACATGAGCCCCCCCCCATATATTACGTAACGCAGTACTTGACCCCCCCCCATTTTTATTACTAGATATAAAAGTATAATATGGCCTCCTTAATATTCAGTTAAAATTTGAAACAGAAACTATTTAAATTAATGTACATAAAGATGAAAAATAACAGAACAGAACAGAAAATATTTAAATTAATGTACATAAAGATGAAAAATAATGTACTACTCTTGCCCTATGACTTGTCACCTCAATTTCTTTACTGGATATAAAAGTATATGGCCTCCTTAATATTCAGTTAAAATTTGAAACAGAAACTATTTAAATTAATGTACATAAAGATGAAAAATAATGTACTACTCTTGGCCTACGGCTTGTCACCCCAATTTCTTTACTGGATATAAAAGTTCATGGCCTCCTTAATATTTAGATAAAATTTGAAACAGAAACTATTTAAATTAATGTATATAAAGATGATAAATAACAGAAGAGAACAGAAACTATTTAAATTAATGTACATAAAGATGAAAAATAATGTACTACTCTTGGCCTAAGGCTTGTCACCCCAATTTTAATACTGGATATAAAAGTATATGGCCTCCTTAATATTCAGTTAAAATTAAAGCATATGCATTTGCATATGCTTTTAACAAACTATTGAAAAGTTTTTCCTTATCAACACTACTTGAATTCCTGATTTAATATGAATTACATTGCGCGAATGAAAGACCACTGGCCCGAATTTGAACTGTGCCCGACATCTGTTGATTGTTATTGAAAACAAACGACTGCCTGCATATACGAATTAGCACCGCGAAATTTGAATGTTTCAAAATTATTAAAGCAAGTTTAGCAATTTTTTTTTATATTTTATCGTTACGTAACGCACACATTAACCCTCCCCCAACCCCTCGTAACACTTCGTAACGCTACTCTTGACCCCCCTCCTTGAAGCGTTACGTAATTTAAGGACAGCCCCTGTATATCTACTCTCTCTATCTTTCATATTATATTTTAGGGGACACTTTTCAATAGCGACTAGATACGATTTGTTCACTCCTTTCCTTAGTTATGATTCGTGGGTCTCATATTTACAATCTCGACCCATTTGTGGGTATAATAATGTCGAAACAGAGTTTTGGTCTAAAATTGAATACAGTATCTTCGTTCAAAAATAAGGTTTCAAACTTTAAAATATGTGTATTGAAAAAACATTTTGTGACATTCATCTTTTTTCCGCAAGTTCTTCAAATGTTAATATTCACAGTATCAAAGTTTCAAAACAAAATTTAAATATTATATTAACGTAAAAGCAATTTGAATGAACTTAATATTATGGTGCAATGAGATCGTCAAATGTCATTCCATAAAAAACAAAACATTTCAACATTCATTTAAAATAAAATTTATTGTAATAGTTGCATACTAATTCTTAATGTTTTATTTAATTACATATTTTTGAAGAAAGTTGCATTCGATGTAACACATTATGAAAGATATGAAAATTAAATGCTTGTTTGTTATAATATTGTCATTGTAGTATGAAAAAAATAATAGTTATTTTCTTTACAAGCTATGCAAGTATAATTTTTGGTCTACAATTTAATAATAATTTGATGTGACCAACATATTTACCTTCCGTCAATTTTATAATTACAAAATTATGGTTCGATTCTGAACCCATAATACATCGATGCAATGCAAATGTTCTAATAAAACACTGGATAGCTGACATACGTTTAACAAGTGAGGCAAGTGATGGAGGTACGGCGCCATTTACAGAAAAGGCAAAACGTCAAACGTTCATTGGTCTATTATTGCATTATATGATAGTTTTCTTGAATAAAGTATTGTGTTGTGTTCATAGTGAATAAATACTTTAAGTGAGATATTTCCATAATAAAAGACATTATGCCGTCTTCTTGTAGTGCTTTTGGGCGCACAAATAGACATAGCAAGGATAACCCTCGACAAATTTTCAAGTTCATATATATGTATACATATTTATTCATACTATTGTTTGAAATATTTTACAGATTTCCTTTAAATAATAGTGGTATATTACGATTGTGGATAATATATAAATATAACTGTTGCAAGAATTTTTATATGACTTCTAAGTACTAAATTTAAAAAGATATTGTTCTTTAAAGAGCCTCAAATTTGAAAATATCACGAAATATCTATTAGATATTTTACAATTAATTATTGAAAACTGTGTAACATTTTGAAAAAATCACGTGACCTGAAACAGAATGTCACGTCAGAGTGTAATATGTGACAAACTATCGCCTTTTTATATAAATAACGTAAGCTGTTTTTGGATTGGCTATGAATGACGTACTGTATGTGCTCCAACGTCACAGGAGTGGGGGATTGTTTTTCATAACTATTTCTGACGCCAATCTTTTTATTTAGTAATGTACAAAAATAACAAAAAATTATTCTTTTTACCTCCCGCTATCCTTGGTAAGGGAGGTATAGGGATCGTGCTAAAAATCGCATATAGAGATTTTGATAAATGACCACGTTTTAAGGTCCCTAGAATTCGATTTTAACATTTTCACGATGATGCTGTCTGTATTTGTGTGTGTGTATGTGTGTGTGGATCCTTTACTCTAAGTCAAATATCATTCAGAAAATTTTGAAACCTTGTATTTCTACCTTATTCTAATATGGGAAGAGACCATTACATTTTGGTATATATTAGATAACCGGAAATGGCACTTAATTTGAAGCTCAAAAGAGATTTTCTTCGAAAAATACCTTCAAATGTTACTTTTTGAAGATTTGTGTTATTATAATAATTAAATATTATTAAATTTTCTACAGATTTGTATAAATATAGGGTGCTAATTTTATATATACCCGCCTGAAATTTTAAGAATAGGCAAAACAGAATATATTTCATAAACCACTTGGTAAATATTAGTACTATAAATCGAATAATCACACTACGTATGAGAACAAAACAAAATTTAAAAAACCATCAGGTCACTTATGAAATGTATCACGCTTATTCATAAATATTCATACGGGGACTTTTAAAATGGGCACCCTTTACTTTTTCTATATATTTTATGGATAAATTTATAAAATATCTATAATTATAATCCCGAACCTACGCTTTAAACATGCAAAACTCCTTAGTTACACAGTTCATATCTCAAATGTATGTAACTTACAGATAAATGTCACTGTCAAAGAACTAATCATTTCAAATTAATAATAGTAACGTTTTAAAAAGAAAGTAGTAAATAGAACCATAGTTATATGGAATGGATCTTAATACAGTTTCCGCAATACATAAATATGTAAGTATGTATATTTAAATTAATAAAATTAAATAGCAGGAGGTTTGGAGTTGGCCACATCAGATTTTTTATATTAGTATGAAAAATAATACATAAACATTAATTTTAAATACTTTTTACCTTCCGTCACCTTTAGGTAAGGAAGGTATTGTCTTTGGTCAAAAAATTCGGTGGTGAGTTTTTTATGAATAAGCACGTTTTAGGGTCCCTAGAATACGATTTTACTATTTTTACGATGATGTCTGTATGTGTGTGTGTGTGTGTGTGTGTGTGTGTGTGTGTGTGTGTGTGTATGTATGTATGTATGTATGTATGTATGTATGTATGTATGTATGTATGTATGTATGTATGTATGTGTGTCCGTGTGTGTGTGTGTGTGTGTGTAACAAAATTTTCGTCTACGATAACTTCCACACTACAATTCTAAAAATTATAATTCTTTCATATTTCTTTTCGTTACATCCATGCGAAGAGCTGATTAGATTTTGGTTAGAATTGGACAACCGGAAGTACCCTCATTTGAAGATTTTAACAGTTTTTCTTGAAAAAACTATGTTAAATATCATTTTTTCACATTTCATGTTATTATAAATATTAAAGAATATTTTATTTTCTATACGATTTTATTGCATTTTATACCTAATATTAAATGGATATAGAGTTAAAAAATTATAAAGAAATTAAATTTCATAAAGTAGCCATAGCTGTGGAAACAGCTACTATATTAAGAAAATTTTGATTGAAAGATGTCAGTGTCAAGTGAAATTGACATAGTGCGTTTGTCTTATAATTTTACTGGAAATAGGTGTAGGATCTTTTGCTCTCTGTATGGAATTTGTATAAAATACATACAACTGCTTTAAGGTAATGTACAAGAAATAATAATAATAAATCTTTTATTTCTGCAGATACATTACACTGTATATAGAAAACGTCACACATAATAATTTTCTGTATGAAATTTGCATAAAATACATGCAACTGCCGGAAGGTAATGTACAAGAAATAGAATATTTAATTTAGCAAGGAACTTTTCTGTACGAAATTTGTATAAAATACATAGAACTGACGGAAGGTAATGTGCTGGCCACATCAGATTTTTTTTATTGTGATAGAATTTTCAAAACAATGTGTCAATTTCCTATATTATACAACAAACCACACACACACACATCATCTTCAAACAATCATTTTTGATTGCCCATGTTGCAATATTTCCTATCTGTGCTATTTGCATAAACTCTAAACTTTACTGAATATTTTCAATTCTTTACAACGTGTTAGTGTTGTCTAGCGTTTGCCAATCGAAAGAAAAGTCCTTGGCTTAATTGACAGGGGATTTTTTCATATTCTGAGCAAAGTGCGAGTGTTTCTATTGCCACTTAATTTGTTTACCGACGTGGGTTAGTATAAGCAGCAAAAGAGTTGTGCGAGAATTTTTCAATAACGAAGTTAATAGAGGTAAGTGCTAATTTAAATTTTAAAGTGTTTGTGTATGTATTAGGTTAAGAGTAGAATTTTAACAAATTGTTTAATGGAGAAATGTAGTTCAAGGAAATTAAATATTGGGAAATTTAATGATCGTATGTAGATTATATAAAAATTATGTTTGAAGTTAAAGAAATTGGGGGCAAATAGGTATTGTTTTTAAAAATGAAATTACTAATAATTAAAGGATTCAGCATGTATCAAGTTACGCAATTTTTACGTAATTCCAACAATCTTTACTTACATTTTTAATACACATGTTTTAATTTTATTAATTCTAAGAAGTGTTAACAGTTACTCGAAATATTAGTGAAACAGCTATTATTCTCTTACACAATCGAAGTTTCGGTACCTTAAATCTGGGTAAGTTCTTACAAAATTTTACTTACTTAGATGAAGGTATAAGATTGTACCGAAACGTCGTTTATATATAAGAATAAAGGCTTTTTGATTGAGATTTTGAATAATTGTTATCACGTAATGTATAACAATCGAAAAAAATTCCAGATTTATTAATTAAGTTCTACCTAAATCCCTAACCTAATATTACCAACGGAATAGTAATAGTATATATTTTCCGGTAATATCTAAGAACATGTAAATTTTGCTAATTTACCTTCGAAATACTAAATTGTAAAATACCATATTTTTCTGACTGCCTTAAAATACCTTAAATATTTCTGTACTTATTTTCCTAATTAATACCTCAATTTTGCGGGCATAACTTGAAATTCCTAAAGAAATTTGTAACGTCGAAAATACAATTGGAATTGTATTTAAAAAATCTGGTGTGGCCAACACAATATTTCCTGCCATTTACAACCCGAGTCACAAAAAAGATTAAGCTAATCCTTATTTTTGGATTAGCGAATATTACACGAATTTTTTAAAATACAGTCTAATCTAATCCAAATTACTACTTTTTTTGATAATAAAATAAAGATTAAATTTTAAATACTGGGATAGAATAGAATTCACTAATCCAAAAATGAGGATTAGCTTAAACTTTTTTTGCGAATCATTATTTTTTATTAATCTAAATACATACCTACATTTAGTTATGCTGGAATTTTTAATTTTTATAATAACATTAGTCTCGAAAAAATTACATTTAAAGGTATTTTTCGAATATAGAATAAAAAAAGGTAGAAATACAAAGTTCCAAAATTTTCTGAATGATAGTATTTGAGTTAGAGTGGAGGATCCACACATACGTACACATACACACAGCATACACTCATACACACACATACACACAGACATCATCATGAAAATGTTAAAATTGGATTCTAGGGACCTTAAAACGTGGTCATTTACCAAAATCTCGATGTGCGATTTGTAACACGATCCCTTTGCCTCCCTTACCAAGGGTAACGGGAGGTAAAAATAATTTAAAAACATTTCATTTGATTGCAGTAGTGCGCAAAACGTTGTAAGCCGAAAGTAGTTAACGCACTTGGACGATTAAAAGCCCTCCTCCAAGCGTCATATTTGACATTTTCCATATTTTATTTGCAACAATTTTGTTGTTCGCTAATACTTATAACATATACGTACTGTGTGAATATTATTATTCATCAAAAGTGATACTTACATATTTCGTAATGTCAAAACTGGTAAAAACTGACAGTATGTCCTATACTGTGTCAATTTGGTTATTCTAAAAATTCAAAGTATAAATAGGTATTTAGAAATAATAAACCAATTGAATAAATACGATATAAGTATAATGGATGAAATATAGCCCTTTCTATTGTCCAAAAGTAATATGTTATAATAATTGTCCGACATCTTAGAAAATTACCAACACACAACGAAGTACAATAGCATAAATTATAATTGACGCCAAAATCACCTTAAACACATGAATGACAGAATGACATGAATATTGACACTCGTTACCACGGTTACAATACAGTTTCTATTTCATTTTTTGACGTTGGTTAGACGGAGATAGCTTATACCCCTCTGAAAAACCGACGGTAATGAGATAGAAAATAAATGTCTCATATATGCCATGTGTGTACGACAAAGATGCTAAATAAAAGTTTTGTAATTCTTGCATCAGAAAATGATGACGTGGGGATCAACTGGGATATATAGAGAGTACTTCCCTTTCAATTTTGATACAATACAAATTGACTTTTACACTCGGTCATGGAAAAGATATACTTATATAACAATTTTATCTTGATGAATAAAATAAAGTAAAAGAATACTTTTTTTTGTAGAACCTACTTGTACGTTCTTATAGCATTATCTATTATATTAAAAGATAATCTAAGTATGTTATAATGCCGGCGCATTACAGTAAGTGCATAAGTACAGTTGATTAACATGTACTCATGTACATATCTTTGTTAGCTACTTAGACAACTTTCTTCTTTTGACCATGAGTTATTCCTGTTTCTCAGAATACCATTATATTGTGTACCTTTGTACGACCATACACCCGACCACATACAGTAATAAACCTTTCAGAAAAATATACATTGTAATTACTTTTTTCTGAACTCACTAATAACATTTTTACCATTAGCACTTGACTCGTAAAGTGAGAAACACAAGGCTTTTCAAAGAAATAGTCTTAATATAGATGTGTAAATTTATTACAATTTTTGCCTCCCGCTACCCTTGATAAGGGAGGTATATGGATCGTGCTAAAAATCGCATATGGAGATTTTGTTAAATGACCACGTTTTAAACGTCCCTAGAATCAAATTTTAACATTTTCATGATGATGTCTGCGTATATGTATGGATCCTCCACTCTAACTCAAATACTATCATTCAGAAAATTTTGAAACCCTGTATTTCGAACTTTTTCTCTAATGCAACGACCCCATTAGATTTTGGTGCAAATCGGATAACCGGAAATGGTACTTTATTAGAAGCTCAAAATAGTTTTTCTTCGAAAAATATCTTTAAATGTTATTTTTTCGATATTAATGTTATTATAAAAATTAAAGAATATTAAATATTCTATAGATTTGCATTCAGGCCCGGATACGGCCACCGGGCAACCGGGCAAATGCCCGGTGGGCCGTACCTTAAACTTGGGCCGACCTTACTGCAATTTATATATAAATTATCAAAAGAAAAAAATATTTTTTTAATCTGAGCCAAAACGGCTAGTCTAGAATACCTACCAGTCAAGAATTTTATTTTGATCGTTATATACCGGTTGTCTACTGTTTTTGTGGACCATAGGAAATGCAAATATTAAATTCATTAATTAATTTATCAGTAATCATGGATACATTTACCATCGCAGACGTCAAAATGAAACAATACGACCATTGAATTGTATGTTCTGTCTTGCTTAAAGACGGATATTTTATTTTATGTTTGTTTCATGACAAGAATCTATTATATCAATAAATTTAGACTCTTTTGCTACAGTTTTTAATTCTCAACATTTTTACAACACTTTAGTTCTAAAATTAATAGAGAAGAATTTAGATATATATTTAAGTTTTTACCTTTGTATTTCCTATGGACCATAAAAAAGTAGACACCCGGAATATATTTGTAAAACCAATAAAAACAATGAATTCCACAAAAATTAGATCGCGGAAAGCAATATTTATAGTCATCTTGGATTTATTTCTGAAGGGTTTAATTCCTATAAAATGAATGTATAACTATCTGAGTTTCGTCAAATTGAGTTCTGTGCGTTGGGTTAATATTACATTAAAGTATTTTTTAATTTACAAGCGATATAGTCACCTTTTTCACAAATACGGACTAAAATATACCTATAAAATGCATGCACCACCCGAATTTTTCCAAATTGAGTTCAGCGCATTAGGTGACTACGATCAAGTATTTTTTTAAAATTTGCGAACGAAGAAGTCATAATTTTCACAAGAGCCTTTAGATGAGGTAAAATCTGACTTTATTTCTGCAAAAAAGTAATAAAAATATCTGCTTCCGCGCTTTGATTCTGGGTTATTTCATTGCAACAAAAAAAAATGGAATTTCAAGGGTGGTAGATATTCTAAAATTCAGCTACAAAAACAATAATTTAAAATTTTTTTTTTTTCAAATTGAAATTAATTTTTAATTCGGGCCGATCTGCTACTATTTGCCCGGGCCGGCTTTAGACCTCCTATCCGGCCCTGTTTGCATTAATACTTTTTCTATATACATATATATATATATATATATATATATATATATATATATATATATATATATATATATATATATATATATATTTCTATAATTTAAATCCCAGAGTCTACGCTTTAAACAAACAAAACGCAGTTATTCAAATGTATGTAACTGACAAATAAATGTCACTATCAAAGAACTAATCATTTCAAAATAATATTACTAACGTTTTAAAAAGATTATTTCACTCATATATTTACAAGCCAATCCAAATTCAGGATTCCACCTAGTTACCAAGTTTCATTTCGATAAAACACCGTCACAAAAAATTTTCGCACCCTTTAAGCCAATAAGATGTCTTATTTTTACAAGTGAGTTTTGATAAGCGAAATTTTTTGACGTTTTAGAAACGTATTGTTTACATACCTGTCAAAGTGTGTACAATTTTCAGTGTTATCAGTTTTTATTAAAAACGAGTCGATAAGGACAGGAATCTCTTTAAAACGTTGAAAACGCAACTTAAATATAACGCCTCAAAACACAATAAAAATTAGAAGATTTTTGTCAAGAAAAAAAAATATAAATGATTACCTGATTTTTATTCTGGAAAAAATCATCCGAATACCATTCGTGGTTAAATTTTATCCTGGAAAAATTTTCCGATTGCTTTACTCGAGCCTATTACCAATTTATCTCGTGACATTGATCAAAAATCACTCGTTTGACAACTCGTGATTTTTTTTGTCAAATCTACTCAATAAATTGCTAGGCAACCAGCTCTCGTAACAATCTGACAATTTTTCCGGCAAAAATTTACCACTTATGATATTATATATGAAAAAAGTAAATAGAACAATAGAAAAGGAATTCAATACAGTTTCCAGCAAAAGTAAATATTCTAGATATGTATTTAGATTAATAAAAATGAACGGTTCACAAAAATGTTTAAGCTAATCCTTATTTTTGGATTAGTGAATTCTATTCTATCCCGGTATTTAAAATTTAATCTTCATTTTATTATAGCTCCGGTGACTCAATGGTTAGAGCAACGCCTCATGTCATGAGTGCCCTCGGGGCTCTGTGTTCGAATCCCACTAAGGCATGGATGTGTGTGAATGTGAACCCAACTGTAATTGGGATTTAAACCAGTTGAGAAGTTCAAAAAAAAGGTAGTTACTTGGATTAAATTAGACTATATTTTAAGAAATAAACTGTTAAAATTAAAGTAAAATTCGCTAATCCAAAAATAAGGATTAATTTAATTTTTTTTGTAACTCGGGCTGTAAATGGCGAGAGGTATTGTGTTGGCCACACCAGATTTTTTTGTAACATATTGTCATTGGTTGTTCTTACTTTAAGCCGCAGATATATTATTTAACATCAAGGAAATATGAATATTATTTGAATCAAAGCTATTCTATTTATTTTTGTATAGCTTTCTTCTTCAAAATTCTTTTTTCTCTCATCGTACCATTCGTCCCATAAGTCAATTATATTGTCACCCATAAATAATAGCATGATTTCTTGAAGACATCAACATTCCATAGATCAGTGTGGTCCCAGGATATGTAACTTATTATTAGATTAGAAATTGATTTATATATCTAGATCAGAGTGGCTATGGCTTATCGGTCAATACCATGATTAATAACTACATCAATCAAAGATTACAAACCGTTCGACCAATTGGATTTTTGTATGGGAGGGCCATCATATATCTATCTCTTTTTAACACATCTATGGGTCATATGTGGATATTTATGTACATACTAATTTGTACTAAGATTATAATAATAAATTTAAAAATTGATCAACCCAAAAATATTAAATTGAGAATCTAATGCAGACTCGGGAATTTCATCATTATATATTTGCTTGTTATTTGCAAGATTTGTAAGATTATTACGTTGTAAACTCAAAAGAATTCTTAGAGTTTGGTTATAATAAAAATAAATCAATTGATTTTTCAAATGGGATGCGTTTAATGACACTTTAAATGATGAAAATGAATATTTTTTTGATACTAAATCCGATGACGAACAAACTCAAACCGAAAAAGGTGAAATTAATGTAACAAACTGTAGAAATACTTGTAAGTTAAATGTACTACTAATAATTCGCGCACTCTGCATTCTGGATAATTTCTATGATTAATAATACTATAAAGCTGATATTGAATAATTTAAGTGGCTCCAAAATGGTGGACTCGGGACTATGATGTCACAAATAATTTCATACATCCAAAATTCATATCCCGCCTACTATAGTGTATTTCAGATAAGAATAGACTTGGTGGCGCTGAGGAGCCAATCTGTTTTAAACCCATAAAACTTATGAATTAGTTTTGTTTCGTGTATGACATACATGACAGCTCGAAACGTCAAAATTTGATCATTTTTACCTTCCGTCACCTTTAGGTAAGGAAGGTATTGTCTGGTCAAAAAATTCGGTGGTGAGTTTTTTATGAATAAGCACGTTTTAGGACCCTAGAATACGATTTTACTATTTTTACGATGATGTGTGTGTATGTGTGTGTGTCTTATATATTATAATTCTGTCGTATTCCTCTTCGTTACATCCATATGAAGAGCTGATTTGATTTTGGTTATAATTGGTCAACCTTGAAAAAACGATGTTAAATATCATTTTTTCACATTGAATGTTATAAATATTAAAGAATATCTTATTCTCTATGCGATTTGAATGCATTTTATACTTCATATTAAATGGATATAGAGTTAAAAAAATATAAAGAAGTTAAATATCATATTTAGCCAGCTGTGCTATAACAGCTGCTATATTAAGAAAATTCTGATTGAAACGTGTGCATTTGACAGTATGTTTGTGTTATAATTTTACTGGAAATATAGGATCTTTTGCTAGAAACTTTCTGTATGGAATTTATATAAAATACATACAACTGCCGGAATGTATGTACAAGAAATGAAATCTTTTGCAAGGAACTTTCTGTATGACATTCATACAAAATACATGGAATTGACGGAAGGTAATGTGCTGGCCACATAAGATTTTTAATTATTTAATAAGTAAACAATTACTTAAAGGTGTTAAATAGATTATAAATTCAAAATAAATAATATATCTGTTTACATATTGCTATTGTAAACTTGGTTTGCGTTTAGACCAATCAGAAAGCTGGAATCGTAAGCCCTATCTTACTCCTAAGTCTATTCTTATATGAAATACAGTATAATTCGAATTTTAACATCACGTTTTTACTAATATTCCTAGATTTTTATATATTATCAGATCCTGTAGGCATCAATTGCCAAAATTTTAATTTTTCCGATAGATATTATAAAAAAAAATTACGAACACCAAAAAAATTTACTCTTTGTTGAATTGATAAAGATACAAAATTATCTCGGTGTCTGTTCTTTCTCTGGCTGAGTGAAATTATTCATTCAACTGAATCGTTGTAGACCACAGACGTATATTTCGTGATTTACTGTAATTTGAAATGTCTACTTCTTTACGTAGCACGTAGCACGTTTTTCTTAGAAACAATTAGGAACAGATTATATAATAACAGGTGCGTGATCTACGTGCATTTAATCACAGATATTATGTCAGATAATATTGTAATTGTGATTGAATTGTCAAAGATCAATCAAATTGTAATTGGTGTTATGATTAATTAGGAATTTATATCACAGTAGGGTCCTCACCATAACAGAAAATTAAGTAAAATATTAATTATATTGAAAGCAGAGAAGAAAAAATCATGATACAATTTTTTTTTTTTTAAAGAATGTTAGTTTTTGGAATATTTGAGATTTTAACTACGGCACAACTATTGCTATCTTTCTCGCGCACCCTACTACAGAAATTGGTGCGAGTTAAACTAAAAACAATTATGACTTTTTAACTCCCGCTACCTTTGGTAAGGGAGGTATACGGATCGTGCTAAAATTCGCATATCGAGATTTTGGTAAATGACCTCGTTTTAAGGTCCATAGATTTCGATTTTAACATTTTCACGATGATGTGATGTCTCTCTCTCTCTCTTTCTCTCTCTCTCTCTCCGTGTATCTGAGTGTGTGTATGTCTCTCTCTCTCTCTCTCTCTCTCTCTCTCCCTGTGTGTGTGTGTGTGTGTGTGTGTGTGTGTGTGTGTGTGTGTGTGTATGTGTCTGTATGTGTGTGTCTCTGTGTGTTTCTCTCTCTCTCTCTCTCTCTCTGTGTGTGTGTGTGTGTGTGTGTGTGTGTGTGTGTGTGTGTGTCTGTGTGTGTATATATATATATATATATATATATATATATATATATATATATATATATATATATATATATATATATATATACTATAAAATACTATCGTTCAGAAAATTTTGAAATTAATATGGAAACCATTAGATTTTGGTGTAAATCAGTTAACCGGAAATGGCACTTTACTTGAAGCTCAAATAGTTTTTCTTTAAAAAATACCTTCAAATGTTATTTTTTCAAGATTTGTGTTATAAAAATTAAAGATTATTAAATTTTCTAAAGCCCTGCATAAATACTTTTTCTATATATTTTATGGATAAATTTATAAAATTATCTATAATTTAAATCCTGGAGTCTACGCTTTAAACAAGCACAACTCCTTGGTTGTTATTATTCGTGTCCAAACCATATACATAATATAAATAATTAATACACAATAAATATATAACATATTACAACAAATATTTCTCACTCCTGAGATACTGAAGTGACCGATTTTCGGTAGCGAAATACTGCGTCCAGACATAGAGTGAGTTGGCTGAGCTTGTTGTTAAAACCATATAAATAGTCAAATTTGGAAATTATGGAAATAGACCTTATACATCGCCCGGCATTAACTAGGACAGAGAGGATGCATTTTCTCCGAAGAATCTCTTCTTCATGCCAGAGGAAAAATCGTCCGCAAAAACTGGCAGAGAAGCGGCCTATCTAAATAGTATTCATCCAAAAAATTGCACAGTTTATAGCAGCTGGTGTTGCCTTAGCCAGATCTACTCTCGTGCATTCCTCTTCTAAGTTGGCGCTCTGTTTGGATACACAGTTCATATCACAAATGTATGTAACTGACAGATTAATGTCACTGTCAAAGAACTAATCATTTCAAATTAATAATAGTAACGTTTTAAAAAGTAAATAGTAAGTAGAACCATAGTTATATGCAATGGATGTTAATACAGTTTCCAGCATAACTAAATATGTTAGTATGTATATTTAAATTAATAAAAATTAAATAACGGAAGGTATTGTATTGAACACATCAGATTGTGAATATTACGAATTGCTTCAAAATTAAACACACTTTCATTTAAAATATTTAAAAAATTAGAGTGGAGGATCCTATTCTAGTCTGGTGTCTTGGTAAGCTATACATTCCACTCCACTCACGTCGTGTCTCTTCTCTTAAAATTAACTGACATTTTTATCATTATAGCATAAATAGCTAATATATAATTATTACGTTCCTAAAATGCGTACTAATTACTAATAGTAAATCTTAGTAGCTCTGTTTTAAATTAATAATCAATTGCTTTTCTTATTTCATAACAGCAATACTTTTTTCAATATCTGCATATGTATTTTGTAATATTATAATGAAATAGATTAAATTTATTGTTAAACATACCGGTAATTAATATCTACCGTACGTAGAGAAAGTGTCTTATTTTATATTACTACATATAACTATAAATATTCATAAAAAATTAGGCGCATAAAATTTTATTTCTTCTGTAATATAATGTTGAAATAAGTTTTACGATATATGTATCAGCGACCTTGTCAGCTATTTCGTTATTATTTTAAGGACATATGGGCATAATTCATAAATATATTTTTTGACAAAACAACGCTCCAGAAGACCATTATATTTTGTTGTTATAAGCCAGTCGTCAGGAAGATTAACATGGTCATAAATCGAATCGGTTCATTGTACGCCTCTTTAACACATACCCAATTTTGCCTAAATATGGCTCCAAAATGGTTTTTTGCCAATATCTCGGTTCTGGATGGCCATGCGACATATACGATGAATATCAAAATTAAAGATAAATCAATTTTCTATCGAAAAGGTTCATACATCAATATCCTATTAGCTAAAGGCGGTGGAAGTCACGGGTCGTATCTAATCTGGATGTAAAAGCGAAAATTTGCCTCCACCCAGTATTTTATGATACAATAAGCAAGCCGTTTGGTTCATATGTTGCTTAGACCATAACGTATGGTCCTAAAGTTTTGAGAAAGTTTTTAGATACTGATAACTTTTTTAAAACTCTTTTAATAATTATTACAACAATTAACAATAAGTATAACAAATAATATTTAGCATTTAAATTAATGATAATGGACCATTATCTTCAATGGCCCTTAATTTTCTTCTGATTTGCCCCATCATCCTCTGGACAACATCTGGATCGATTTCTCAAATCTTTTGGTAAATGCGACGTCGTAATTGTTCTTCATTTGCAGCTTTCCATCCCTTGTCGTACACTTGTCTGGTCAATATTGACCAAAATTCTTCTTTTGATCGAGTTTAAGGTACATTGGAAGGATTGTCCAATTTCGGAATAAAATCTGCGTTGTTTTCATTATACCAGTCTCTAGTTATTCTGGCGTAATGACATGAAGCAAAATCAGGCCAGAACATTATATCATCATTGGCGTGATATGTATTTAAAAATTGAAGCAATTTAGAAAGGTATCTTTGAATATAAAGTTGTGCAGTTAAGGCTTCTCTTCAAACACGACCAATGTACGACTGCGAGATATATCCGGCTTCAGAAATGGCACACCATACTAAAATTTTATCCTCAAATTTAGATTTACCTTTGAACTTGACATTGTCTGGTGTGTTTTCCATTGTCATTAGTATAAAAACCATCGTTTCCTTTCATCTCTAAATGGGACAGGGTAAAATATTTCTCGACATCCATTACAATAAATTTATTGAGAAAATGAATGCGCCTTAACGCACGACAACATCTAGGGATTCTTTCTAATTGGGCCATGGTATATTTTGGTGCCTTTCTTCTTTTTCGAAACACCAAGTCATTTCGAGAAAGTGTTCTAAAAACAGTGGTTTTCGAAACATCGAATCTTCTGGCTACAGTTCGTTGTGACACTCCAACTTTGTCTTTAACGGCTGCAATTAATTTTTGTTCTCTCATATGGCTCAAAATTTTTGGTCGATCACTTTTGGGCAAATTTACACAGGGTATACCTTCTTCACAATCTTTTATTGTCTGATAAATTGTTGCCACAGAGATATTGTGCTCGCGATAAACTGCAACAATATCACACTTAGGCATTCGCCCAACAAGATTGTAAATTCCTTTACAAATATCTAGCTTATATGACATTTTGCTGCATCAAATCTAAAAAACTAAATTATCAAAATGAAAACAAGTTAATTGTGATATTTTATTTCGAGCGATAATTTGATTAAACATTATTTGTTATAAATACAAAACTTCTAAAAAGTTTCTCAAAACTAAAAAAGATTAAGCTAATCATTATTTTTGGATTAGCGAATTTTACTCTAATTTTAGCAGTTTATTTCTTAAAATATAGACTAATCTAATCCAAGTAACTACCTTTTTACCTCCCGCTACCCTTGGTAAGGGAGATATTGGGATCGTGCTAAAAATCACATATAGAGATTCTGGTAAATGAGCACGTTTTAAGGCCCCTAGAAACATTTTAACATTTTCACGATGTGTGTGTATGTATGTGTGGATCCTCCAGTCTAACTCAAATACTATCATCTTTATTGAAATAAAGAATTAGAACAGTGTGAATAAGACTTTAATGGTTTTTTAAACCTTTCATACATTCCTTAATCTGTATGTGTTTATGAATTTTTGTACAATGTTGGAAAACTGAATGTATAAAGAACGAATGTATTTGGTGTGGGGCTGTCCTTAAATTACGTAACGCAAAATTAGGAAATTTTTGATACCCCCTCCCCCCTGTGTAACGCACCTGTAACGCAAACATGAACCCCCCCTCCATATATTACGTAACGCAGTACTTGACCACCCCCCCAATTTTATTACTGGATATAAAAGTATATGTCCTCCTTAATATTCAGTTAAAATTTGAAACAGAAACTATTTAAATTAATGTATATAAAGATGAAAAATAACAGAACAGAACAGAAACTATTTAAATTAATTTACATAAAGATGAAAAATAATGTACTACTCTTGCCCTACGACTTGTCACCCCAATTTCTTTACTGGATATAAAAGTATATGGCCTCCTTAATATTCAGTTAAAATTTGAAACAGAAACTATTTAAATTAATGTACATACAGATAAAAAATAATGTACTACTCTTGTCCTACGGCTTGTCACCAATTTTTTACTGTATATAAAAGTATATGGCCTCCTTAATATTCAGTTAAAATTTGAAACAGAAACTAATTAAATTAATGTACATAAAGATGAAAAAATAACAGCACAGAAATTAAAAGCATATGCATTTCCCAGTGGCGGATTTAGAGGGGGGGCACTCGGGCACGTGCCCCCCCTGTTATTTTAAAAAATTTAATTAAGTACATATTATCATTCACGTATTACACATTATAGATAAATAAAAGAATAAACATACTAATGAAAGTACAGAATTTCTATTTATTTTTCAAATTGTTTATTATTTTGGAAATGCCCACCCCCCTCTCATTTTTTTATAAATTCTAATAGAACAAATGGTTCATATAAAAGTTTTATTATTTTAATTATACTATTTGTTGGCAGATGTAGATATTTTTTATAAAGTCACGTTTAAAAGATACGACTATCAACTTTTATTTTTTAAATAGCGAACAATACTTAATTATTTCACTAAAATATAAACCGCCATTTTTTGTCTTAAGTTATTCTTATTAGGTACTTAATTTGATGTTTTAACTTGTTTTGTATTTGTTGTATTTTATTTATTTTCACATGGCTATTTAGAATATTCGAATAAACATTATTTCTCATATTTCTCAAACTCATTTACTTGTTTGGGGTTCTGCACTCTAATTTTTTATTATTTTAAATGAAAGTTCTTTTAATTTT
The DNA here is from genome assembly GCA_963082715.1 of Harpalus rubripes. Classification (NCBI taxonomy): domain Eukaryota; kingdom Metazoa; phylum Arthropoda; class Insecta; order Coleoptera; family Carabidae; genus Harpalus; species Harpalus rubripes. The sequence continues at coordinate 2,882,988 of OY720450.1, forward strand.
GAAGCAATTCGTAATATTAAAGTCTTAATTGGTTTTGGTTTAACTGAATTTGATTTTTAAAGTCAACGTGACGTCACGGCGACACCTATTGCTATATCTCGCTGCCTACTATAGAACTTGTGCGAGAGAAAGGTAGCACTAATGTGACGTCATAGTGACACTGACAACAAACCTCAAATATCTCGAAAAGTAATTAAAAAAATGTTTTCTTCATCTTAATCGCCGTTTATTGAGTAATACTTTAAGTATAAAGTGTACATTTTATTATTTTTTGCTATGGTGCAGGACACCAAATAGATTATTAAAAAGACAAAAAATGGGGGTTTACATTTTAGTAAAATAATTATAGGTTGTTATTTTAAAATAAAAGTTCCGATTTTATAAAAAATATTTACATCTGCCATCAAATAGCATATTTAAAATAATAAAACAATTTATTATAATACAATACAAAAGTTAACGAGGTGGGGGGGGGGGGTTCACCCTATATATTTAAAATTTGTTTTTCCGAATATAGTGCCCCCCCTATTATAATTTTCTAAATCCGCCATTGGCATTTCCATATGCTTTTAACAAACTATTGAAAAGTTTTTCCTTATCAACACTACTTGAATTCATGTTTTAATATAATTGCATTGCACGAATGAAAGACCACTGGCCCGAATTTGAACTGTGCCCGACATATTGTTGACTGTTATTGAAAACAAACGACTGCCTGCATATACGAATTAGCACCGCGAAATTTGAATGTTTCAACACTATTAAAGCAAGTTTAGCAATATTTTTTATATTTTATCGTTACGTAACGCACACATTAACCCTCCCCCACCCCCTCGTAACGCTACTCTTGACCCCCCCCTTGAAGCGTTACATAATTTAAGGACAGCCCCTGTACGGTGTACCTACAATTGATGTAATGTTTCTATAAGATCTTACTTACCCAGAATAAAGGGAATAAGTGCTGTTTGACCAAAATTTCGAGTAGTTGTTAACACCAATCTATACCAACATTTATTTATATTAATAATGGCTAGGAAGATAAGATCCTAAATCACCCTAACATAATTGAAATAATATAGAGAACCTCTTCACAATATTATAAATCAAAACTTAAGCATGTTCATCCTATAATAATAGGCTGATCAAACAGACTCAATGATTACGTCTTATACGCCTATACCTTGAAGCACTATAAAGATATTCTTCTGACATAAGAATATCTTATATTCATGATAGTTGATTCCTTGTGAGTCATCGCCCATGCTTTGGTAAATAGAAATGTCACAACACATTACGTCTCTCTTTATACAGGTGCATTCCATTTGAAAAGGAAAGTAGCTCAGTTCTTAACACGACAGACGGAATAGGATGGAGTAAGTGGTTTGAATCATCGGAAAATTTGATGATAAGAATAAAACAAGGATGATTTAATAACAGAAAAGTGAGAGTATTTCAGAAAAGCTACCCTCGATTCAGAATGGGGTCCTTCACTATTTATTTGGTTTACTTCATTATTTTGTTATTTTCTGCATTAATTTACTAAAAAATCTGATGTGGACACCACACGACTTCCTTGTACGCAAGACTAATATAAAGTATAGACTCAATTATAAAATTGCACGTATTTGACGTAATTTGACATTAACATCTATTTTTTATTTTTTTGTTATTTTTTGTCCTAATCCATAGCAAGCTTCATTACAAAAACCAAAAAGTATATGTTCTAAATTTACATATCTCGCTTATACAAAGGGCTAATTTAATAATACTTGATGTTCTAGATGCAGAATTTAATTCTCTAAAATTCTTATTTGAAGCATTTATTTCTAAAATCAAAATGAAACCATTTTATTCAAGAAAAACTGTTAACAACTTCAGGTAATATATCACTTCCAGTTAGCCTGTTTTAACCAAAATCTGCTATGTTATTCCAATTGATATAAAAGTCTTATATACCAAATTTGAAAAGTTTTGGATTATATTTTAATATAGTTTTTCATTAAAATCTATTATAGGCTTCAAATAAAGTGCCATTTCTGGATATTATGTAATGACCAAAAAGGGAGGTGCACAACTAGATGTTATATATGTCCTAAATACAAAATTTCAACTTTCTACGGCTTACCGTTTTTGAGTTATGCGAGATACGTACGTACGTACGTACGTACAGACGTCACGACGAAATTAGTCAGAATGGATTCAGGGATGGTCAAAATGGATATTTCCGTTGAAATCTGGAAACCGAAATTTTTCGCGAATACAATACTTCCTTTACTTTGTACAAGGAAGTAAAAATAGATTCCATATTTCAAAATGGCGAGATTAGAAGGCTTGAAATTAAGAAGCTGTTAGCAAAAATTTTTACCTTCCGTCACCTTTAGGTAAGGTATTGTTTTTGGTCAAAAAAATGGTGGTGAGTTTTTGATGACTATTTCACTCATAAATATATAAACCAATCCAAACTCAGGATTCTACCTAGTTACCAAGTTTCATTTCGACAAAAGACCGTCACAAAAATTTTATCGCACCCTTTAAACCAATAAGATGTCGTATTTTTACAAGTAAGTGAGTTTTGATAAGCGAAATTTTTTTGACGTTCTAGAAACATATGTTTACATACTTGTCAAAATGTATATATTTTCAGTGTTATCAGTTTTTATTAAAAACTAGTCGATTCGGACAGGAATCTATTTAAAACGTTGGAAAAGCAAACTGAAATATAATACCTCTAAACACAATAAAAATTATAAGATTTTTGTCAAGAAAAAAATTATATAAATGATTACCTGATTTTTATTTTGGAAATAGTCATCCAAATATCATTCGTGGTTCAATTTTATCCTGGAAAAATTTTCTGATTGCTTTACTCGAGCCTGTTGCCAATTTATCTCGTGACATTGATCAAAAATCACTCGTTTGACAACTCGTAATTTTTTGTCAATGCCACTCAATAAATTGCTAGGCAACCGGCTCTCGTAACAATCTGAAAATTTTTCCGGCAAAAATTTACCACTTATGATATTATATATGAATAAACACATTTTACGGTCCCTAGAATACGATTTTACTATTTTTACGATGTGTAGGTGTGTGTGTGTGTGTGTGTGTGTGTGTGTGTGTGTGTGTGACAAAATTTTCGCCTGCGATAACTCTAATACTACAATTCCAAAAATTATAGTTCTTTCGTATTCTTCTTCGTTACATCCATATGAAGAGCTGATTAGATTTTGGTTATAATCAGTAGCCCCATATGAAGATTTTAACAGTTTTTTTTAAATCATTTTTTCACATTTAATGTTATTATAAATATTAAGAATATTTTATTCTCTATACAATTTGATTACATTTATACTTCATATTCAATGGATAGTTAAAAAATTATAAAGAAATTAAATTTCATAAAGCAGCAAGCTAACACTGAAAACAGCTAATATAAATTAAAGAATTATAATGGACAGATGTCAATGTCAAGTGCAATTGACATAGTGTATTTGTGTTATAATCGTACTGCAAATATAGAATCAATTCTAAGAAACTTTCTGTATGGAATTTTTACAAAATACATAGAACTGAGGGAAGGTAATGTACTGGAAATTCAGAATCTTTCGCAAGAAACTGTTTGTATGGAATTTATATAAAATACATAGAACTGACGGAAGGTAATGTGCTGGCCACATCAGATTTTATTATTACAATGAGAAGCTATAGTGGTTAGTTTTATATTTTATGATATATATTGAAACTGAAACATACCCCATTTGGAATAAAGTAGACGTTAAGGACATTAAAAAATTGAATGTTTTAAAAATTATTAACTTTTTGTATACTTTAATATCCCCTTTGCTATAATTTTAAGGTTCAGTTTAAATAAATAATATTTTCAAAATTTAACAGTAAAAAAGAAAAAATGTAATAATTTATTTATATGGTATAATATTCATTCAAAATTAGTGTGAAATATTAATTATTAACTATCAAATTTTATTAAAATATATAAAACAGACAGTACCTTAAAATAAAACAGTGAAAGTCTATTTAAATTTATAGTTGGTCGTAAATTAAGTAAGTTATCTGATACGTTTAGACCTATAAATAAAACAATAATAAAAATCACACTTTACTTTTTATTGATTCAATTCTGTATCTTAAATATTCATCTTTACATTAAAGACAGAAAAATATTTAGGCGTTTCAATTCCAATAACATTAGAATACAAATCGCATAGATTTAATAAAACAAACCTATTTTCTCCATTTTCTTTCATCTTTCGATATTCTTCTCTCTTTGGTCACGTAAGCACCGACATTTTTATGTAAAGTATATAGTTGTGTGTCCTAATGAGATGGATCGGATACCTGCTGTCTTAGCCGTGTTGTGTGTTAATATATTATAGTAATTAACTTTACTAATACTGCCCTTCACGTTAAAGAGATAGTGTCAGTTAAGTTTAAAAAGATTAGGAGAGAAAAGAATGAAATATTAGAGTCGTTTATCTTACAATAAAACAAAATGCAAATTCGAACCTAAACCCATAATATTTCGGTCGATTTACATTTTCATAAAATTATAAAACCTACACAAATTGTTAGAAATTTCTACAAAATTCTTTTATCTACTTTAAGTACAGACTTAAAACTTAAAAAAAAACTGTGGGCCAAATAACCGAAACCTTTTACTTTTGGCACAATAGAAAACAAATTCGTAAAAATCCAGCGCGTACATCCAAATCTACCTTGCAAGACATATGGGACAATACTCACTGAAAAATATGCATGGCTTAGGGATACAATGCCTAATAGAATTAAAGCTGTTATTACTAATAAAAAAAATCTGATGTGGACACCACACGACTTCCTTGTACGCAAGACCGAAGTATAGACCCAATTATAAAATTGCACGTATTTCAAGTAATTTGACATTAACATTAAAAAAATGTATTATTTTTTTATTTTTAATCCTAATCCATAGCAAGCTTTGTTACAAAAACCAAAATGTATATAATTTTTCAATTTATTATCCCGCATATACAAAGGGCTAATTTAATAATACTTGATGTGCTATTTGAAACATTTATTTCTAAAATCAAAATAAAATCATTTTTTTCAAGAAATACTACTAATTTGACATTAACATCCATTTTTTTTATTTTTTGTCCTAATCCATTAACAAGCTTCATTACAAAAACCAAAAAGTATATGAGTTTTAAATTTACATATCTCGCTTATACAAAGGGCTAATTTAATAATACTTGATGTGCTCGACGCAGAATTTAATTCTCTAAAACTCTTATTTGTAGCATTTATTTCTAAAATCAAAATGAAACCATTTTATTCAAGAAAAACTGTTAATAACTTCAGGTAATATATCACTTCCGGTTAGCCCGTTTTAACCAAAATCTACTATGTTATTCCAATTGACATAAAAGTGTTATATACCAAATTTGAAAAGTTTTGGATTATATTTTAAAATATTTTTTTTATTAAAATCTGTTATTGGCTTCAAGTAAATTACCACTTCTAGAAATTATGTAATGACCAAAAAGGGAGGTGCACAAGTAGATGTTATAAATACAAAATTACAACTTTCTACGGCTTGCCGTTTTCGAGTTACGCGAGATACGTACGTAAGTACATACATACGTACGTACAGACGTCACAACGAAATTAGTCAAAATGGATTCAGGGATGGTCAAAATGGATATTTCCGTTGAAATCTGAAAACCGAAATTTTTCGCGATTACAATACTTCTTTTACTATGTACAAGAAAGTAAAAATCTGATGTGTCCAACAAATTACCTCCCGCTATTTAATTTTTATTAATTTAAATGTACATACTAACATATTTAGTTATGTTGGAAACTGTATTAAGATCCATTCCATATAACTATGGTTATATTTACTATATTCTTTTAAAAACGTTACCATTAATAATTTAAATGATTAGTTCTTTGCTAGTGACATTTATCTGTCAGTTACATACATTTGTGATATGAACTGCGTAACCAAGGAGTTGTGCTCGTTTAAAGCGTAGGCTCCAGGATTTAAATTATAGATAATATAGAAAAAGTATTTATGCAAATCTGCAGAAAATTTAATAATTTTTAATTTGAAGAAAAACTATTTTGAGTTTCAAGTAAAGTGCCATTTCCGGTTATCTGCTTTACACCAAAATCTAATAATAGTATTTGAGTTAGAGCGTATAGAGGATCCACACATACACACACACACACATACACACACAAACACATACATCATCGTGAAAATATTAATATCGGATTCTGGGGACATTAAACTGTGGTCATTTACCAAAATCTCGATATGCGATTTTTAGCACGATCCCTATACCTCCCTTCTCAATGGTAGCAGGAGGTACAAATGTAATTATGAATTAACCCTTAAAATATTTTTAAAAAATTCTTCTCTTCTTCTATCCCACTTTTATATGACTACCTCTGTCTGTTTGACTTTCGATCTCTGTCCAACGTATGAGTCGGTAAGTCTACTAAAGTAAGCGCTTAGTCTTAAGTATACCGCGGATTAAGTAGGTCGTCTGTCTGAGTCTTTATTGTCTTCAGTTCTTTAAAAGAAGATGTGAATAAAGTGTAAAGTGAATGTGATAAAAAGTAGTGAATAAATAGGGAGAATGACGGAAGACACATCGAGCTAGATTATTATTAAGGTATAATAATGATAATAAAAATAGTTTTGTTATTTATGTTTTGACTGTTACTTAATATTCATATTTTTTAAAAGCTCGCAACCAATTTTCTTTTGAAATGCTTTAGGGCTCCGATGACTTTTTTGTAATATCATTAAATGTATAATAACGATATTATCAATATATCAGTAAATATAAAAATTTATCGACAGTTATCAATAAATATCGATACTTACTGATATCACATATATTAACAATATCGATATGATCTATTCGTCGATATTTCGATAACTCGATAACACAAATTATATCAATAATATCGATATTTTGTACTTAACATTTATTGATATCGAATATCTCTTTCAATTATTTTATTTGTTTAGACCTATCGCTATCAAAATTCAAAATTATTTCTGGAAGATTTAAAAACTGTCTCAACTGTCAAACTAATTACTGATGGGTACTGTCAAAACTGCCAATTAATTTCAGGCGACTGAAAAACTGTTAATTGCCAAATTAATTTTCTTGTGACTTAAATACTGTTAAAGCTGTCAAATTATAAAGTATATACTAAGTTGAAACTAACTTAACTTTCGCAATTTAATTTCAAATGACAATTAAACAACTGTTTAACATAATGTTCAAATTTTATTTTCAACTGTCTATCTGATTTTCTTATTCTCAATAATTCTACCGTGACCCTCGGGTATGTGGTATTTCCTTTCATACAGAGGTATTAATAAATAATATAGTTATAATTTTGAACAATTACCTACAGCATTTATTCTGTACATTTATACAAGATTTCTCGATAAATAAAGGATATATTTCTTAATAATTATGCATAGTTTCTTTGATTATGATAAACGGCACAAACTAAGCACAAAATTGCAAGCAAATAGAGCATATAACTATTACATTAACTTTCAACAATTCTTTTTCCAAATTAGGTAGGTACTGTAAGAAAATTACTGGTTTTATATATGAAAAATAATAATTTGTATTGCACAAATTATCATGGTATCTAATTTTATTTTTCTTGTTTTTTGTGTAATTATAAACCAATAAAAATCGATTTGATACGAAAAGTCAATAGCAATATTTCCTATTATTGTTGATTGACAATTGTAACCAAACAAATTATATATTTAGATACAGGTTGGGTGTCTAAAAAAGACGCCTATACTTTTGGGATTTGATTCCATTCTTTGTCAAATCAAAAGTTATTAACTCCACTGTATTCACTTTCGTATTCCATTAAATCCTTCCGACATACCTTTAGATAAAGAAAGTATTGTTTTTGGTCAAAAAAATCGATGGTGAGTTTTTAACGAATAAACACGTTTTAGAGTCCCTAGAATACGAATTTACTATTTTTGCGAAGATGTCTGTGTGTGTATGTGTATATATATATATATATATATATATATATATATATATATATATATATATATATATATATGTGTGTGTGTGTGTGTGTGTGTGTGTGTGTGAGACGATTTTTTCATCCACGATAACTCTTTTCTATTTTCCGTATTTAAGCTTTCTACATTCATATAAAGAGTTGATAGGTAAAATCGGAAGTAATACTTTACTTGAAGCCCACAACAGTTTTTAACGAAAAATTATATTAAAATATAATCCAAAACTTTTCAATTATAATATTTAAGACTTTCATATCAAAGGGAATAACATATCAGTTTTTGGCTAAAATTAATAAACCGGAAATGATAGTTTACTTGAAGCTCTGAACAGATTTTCGTGAAAAATATATTGATATATTCAAAAACTTTTTAAATTCTGTATTTAAGACTTTAATAAAAAAGGGAACAACATATTAAATTTTGGCTAAAATTGATAAACCGGAAGGGATACTTTACTTGAAGCTCTGTACAGATTTTCGTGAAAAATATATTGATATATCCAAAACTTGTCAAATTTGGTATTTAAGACTTTTATATAAAGGGGAGCAACATATTAGATTTTGGGTAAAATTGATAAACCGGAAGTGATACTTTATTTCAAGCTCTGAACATATTTTCGTGAAAAAATATATTGATATAATCCAAAACTTTTCAAATTTGGTATGAACGACATATTAGATTTTTTTCTAAGATTGATAAACCGGAAGTAGTACTTTACAGAAAGCTGTAAACAGATTTCCTTGAAAAAATATATTAAAACATGATCCAAAACTTATCAAATTTGGTATTTAAAACACGATTTTTACTATGATAAACCGGAAGTGGTACTTAATTTGGAGTTCTTAGCAGATTTTCGAGGAAAAACAATAAAATATAATCCAAAATTTGGTATTACAGACTTTTCTATTTATTGGAACAACAAATTAGATTTTGTTTACAAACGATCAACTGGAAGTGATACTTGACTTAAAGCTCATTGCTATTTCAAACATGGAATTGAGGGGAGGTCAGGTGTTGGCCACATTAGATTTTTATTTTTGAATTTGTGGGATTATAGAAAACAAATCCTTGGGTTTGTTGCTGTTTATTGATCAGGGCATTGTTAAAAATCCACAAAACTAAGACTCATCAATATCTAGAAATTAGTTAAACAGTTTTTCTGCGAGTCTTTTACTTTAATTAAAGATTAGAAGATTCAATTTGAATTCTATTATTTATTATTGAGTAATGGACCTTTAAAATAAAAACCAAATTTATTGCCACAAACAAATTATTGTTGTTAGGAAACAAAAAAATATTTTATGTGCAATACTTTAAAAAAGTAAATACCTAACAAAACTAATATACAAAGAGGTATGTAGTTTTTGCAAATATTATAGCATATTATGAAATAAGTAAGAAAGTGTATTATTTTCGTGATAAAAATATTAGACTGGTATTAAATAAAGGAATTAGAGCTTGAAATATTGCTTTGTAATACATTCAAGTTATTTGCGAAATAACTATGTTTGTACAAGTATTCGTACGAGTAGGTATATAAGTTATTACAACATAAATAGTATTACACCGTTTTTTACACATGTCTACTAGAATTTACCAAATTAACTAGCCTTGAAATGTGACGTACCTAGCGTTTATGTTATATTTATTTATTTTTCTTGCATTTGCATTAAACTTACAGATCATAATCGCCAACATATATCAGTACTTTGGTTTTTAATTGAACAATTTAAAATTTAAATACAAAAATAATTAAGTATTATTTTTATAAGTGTGAAGCTTGTTTCAACTTATAGTGAACTGACGATGATGCGGGGAACCCCGTCTCAACGGGAAATTGTCTATTGAAAGACTGTTCACGATAGGTTTAGTAAAAAATAATAAAAACAATATAATAAAAAAAAATCTTGTGTGGCCAACACAATACCTACCGTCATTTACCGTCCGAGTCACAAAAATGATTAATTTTACTCTAATTTTAGCAGTTTATTTCTTAAAATATAGTTTAATTTAATCCAAGTCACTACCTTTATGATAATAAAATGAAGAGTAAGTTTTAAATACCGGGATAGAATAGAATTCAGTGAATTCACTAATTCAAAAATGAGGATTAGCTTAAACTTTTTTGTGAATCGTTAATTTTTATTAATCGTACCTACATATTTACTTGTGCTGGAAACTGTATTGATTTCTTTTCCTATTGTTCTATTTAGTTTTTTCTTTTTAAAACATTACTATTATTAATTTGAAATGATTCGTTCTTTGACAGTGACATTTATCTGTCAGTTACATACATTTGAATAACTGCGTAACCAAGGAGATTTGTTTGTTTAAAGCGTAGGCTCCGGGATTTAAATTATAGATAAATTAATATGTAGAACAAGTATTAATGCACATCTGTAGAAAATTTAATATACTTTAATTTTTATAATAACATTAATCTCGAAAAATATCATTTAAAGGTATTTTTCAAAGAAAAACTATTTTGAGCTTCAAGTAAAGTGCAATTTCCTGTTATCCGATTTTCACCAAAATTTAATGAGCTTTTTTCATAATATAAAAAGTTTGAAATACAAGGTTTCAAAATTTTCTGAATGATAGTATTTGAGTAAGAGTGGAGAATCCATACGTACATACACACAGACATCATCGCGAAAAGGTTAAAATTGGATTCTAGGGACCTTAAAACGTGGTCATTTACCAAAATCTCGATATGCGATTTTTAGCACGACCCTATACCTCCCTTACCAAGAGTAGCGGGAGGTAAAAATGTAATAGCGTGTTCCATTTATATATTAAGTTATGCACTTTGTGTTGCCACAACACATGCGTAGTGTATTTGAAATGAAACATATTACAAAAATCCAGTGCAAGTTTGTTAGCTGTCACTGTCAACAGAGAAGTTACGTAGCAATGGATATCACTACACAAGATTCGGGCTGTGAAGACCTAATTTTTTGTTACATCCATGTTACTTAAACAGCTGCTTTTACAACTCAAAATATATTAATTAAACAGACTGCACTGGCTAGAACTGACGATCGTAGTAAGTGCAAAAAAGTGCGCACTCAGTAAGGTTCAGTTCACTCGAAAAAAATAAATGAAACACGTAAAACTCAGCTAGTGCTAGTGCACTGATTATATGAATGGAAAACAAGTTATGCACTCAGTGCAAAATAAAATGCACTAAATATATAAATGAAAAACGCTAAAAATAAGTCTAAAATAAAATTGAAGATTTTGACAGTTTAAATAAAATTAAACTTTTTCTATAAATTCCTTTCTAACTTAGTTTATCATCTAATCTTGTATATGAGGATGTATTGTTTCTTTCAGAGGTTATTCTAAGGATTTTTTTTCCACTGCACAAGAAAATAAATTCCTGTATATTCTATTCCCTTTAAGCCATTCAGCAGATATCGCTCGCATCAACGCCAATTTTAAGTAGCCGAAATTACATTGGATAAACTTGTCTCTTGTCTCCAATTTCAGCCAATCAGAGAGATTAAAAGTATTCCCTATTCTCTACAATACTGAATGGTTTAAATGGAACAGAGTATAGGTTTATATTATTTTAGTGAAAGAACTTTATTTAATTCAATTCAAGTTGGATTATAACGAAATACTAGAACATCCACAAATAGAAAAGTTGCGGAAACTGACGCTTCCACAGTTAGTTCTTAACTATTTCTTCGGAATTAAATTTAAAAAATATAACATCGTGTCTCGGAATAGCTTGTCGGTAGATTCCGAAAATGCGGTTTTGTATATTTATTACAACATGCCTTCTCTGTTAGAATGAGATCCCCGGAAAGCCACAATGATAAGCGTGAGCACCTCTAATGGTATTTTTGCTAAGGCCAATACCAATGATGAGGATAAGACAAGCGAAAAGTCTGAGGGAAAAGCTAGTACAATTTTAGTGCTTACATAGGATGTTTCTAAATCTATGTCTTTTAAGGGTATATAGTACTGACTAATATGTTTAGTTCTTTTAAAAAAAATATATATATATTTGGCTTATTCGAAATAAATGAAAAATAACTGCACAGATTTTAATTTCCCACTGCACAATTTGCTTTTCCTACTGCACATTTTGTGTCCAACTGCACGTTAGACTAACCTCTGGTTTCTTTTCTTCTAAAAATTCATTGGAAAATCCTGTCGCCATGAAGAAAGTCACCATTGACTAGCAATAAAAATTTAGCAATCACATACACTTTCCTTTGCAATACAGCAATACATGAAGAAGTACATAGACTAATTTTGGAAAAGTGAAATTTTATACTACGCACACTGTTGCATATAAATGTTTAATTTAAATAAATTTCAATAGTACGATAGATTTTCTGTTATTTAAATAGTAATTACGTGGTTTAATGCAAAAACAACCAATGTTTATTTGTGGCAAAAATGAAATTGATTTGATAGTGTAATCAGATAAAAACGTAATATTTTTATACTAATAGATATAAAACTGATAATATAAATAAAGGCGTTTGCAACCAAATATTAAATGGCGGAATACTTGAATAACATATTTAATATTTAAAAACAAATAAAATAAATATATCATCACGGCTTATTACCCATTGCTGGGTGTGCCAATCTGCTTTGTACAAAGACATCGGTATCGGTAATGGTGATATATTTGCACCGTGTAATCGTATATAATTTTCGGATTAATAAAAGATAAAAATTAATCAAATTATCTTATTTTTTGCTAATATTCATCTTTCCGTATTACTTTAATTTCCTTAGAAATTTTACTGACAGTAATTTTACGTTGTATATGAAAGGTTTAAACTGCCGACCACGTGCCAACTTGAAGTTGTTTATTCACTTTCATTTCTTACGACGATTTTAAACGATTACTTGATGTAATCGTTAGGTAATCGAAGATTTAGAAAATTTCGCGATGCTACAAAATTCAAAGTATTTTTTGCAATTTAAATTAAAGAAATTTGATTATATTTCCTGAAATCTGTTGTTGCCTTCGTGAATGTGGGAGTAGGATTTTTCGGTAGAGCTGACTCAGATGTTTCGAGCATGTCATACCAAAATCAGTAGGCATATACTGAGTTTCAGGTGGAAATAACTACATGGCATCGTTTTTCGCTTACACCCGTTTTATAAACATAAATAAAGCAACAATTTGGTAAAAGAATTGTTTGCCAAGCTATTTGCTATATTGTAGCGAAAAATCTCCAATAAATAACTTTTGAAAAAATCTTTTTTTTATCCGCCTTGAATCTTCGAAACTATTAATCTTACAAAAAAAATAATAAAACCATTTTTGAAGGAATTTTTACCTACTTTAATTTTGTATATAAAGTGTTTTTGCTAGGACCTATAGTTTCGGAGATATTTGCAAAGCACACATTTAAACTGGTTCAGTAGATATCACGGAATAACTGTACCGAGTTTCAAAACTCCGGTATTTTTTCCCTTGAAAAATCTAATTTTATTGGGCCATGTTTGCATTTTTTAAACTTATTTATATATGACAAAAATTTTACTGACCTTTTTGTAGATTCCGCCCGTGTTTTGTCCATTTTTCGTCCATATTTTGTCCACACTTTTGTCCAATTTTGTCCGTGAACACTAACACACATGCACAAACACTGAAACAAAAAGAAATACAAATTAATTTATATTTTATAATAATAATTAAATTAGCACACTGAAATTAAAAATAGGCTACTTGCGTGGTATTGAAAATCTGATATCTATCACTAAATACCAAAAGCAATGTTGAAAATGTACGTAAAAATATAAATTTTAGTTTAAAAAAATTATATGTTATGTAATAAATTAAGAAAGAAGATTTTCTTTGACGTCATTATTTTGAACTGGAGAAAGGGATGCATATTTAAGAATGTAACCTGTAGAGCGAGTGCGAGTTTTAATTTGATTTTGACATTAGTTCATTTTTCTGTCACTGTCTCTCTTCTTTATTATTTACAATTTGCGTGGATTCTGTTACTTTTATTACGTATTTCGATGTGTTAGGCAGGATTTTGAAGGATTTTAACTTAGCTTATACTCGTACAAGATTAAAATGACAAACGAAAATATTAACCTCCAAACTATTATTCAAACGTCAAACAGATGATCTGTCATGTTTAAATTACCCGCACATGCCGTTACTATTGGACGTACCGATGTTATTGCTTTACGGCCACTCATTGATTCGGCGTAATTCTACGTCATACACGGCGGCAATTTAAATATTAAAATTTCATTCTTTTTTTTCTGGCCAATTAATAAAATTTTTGCCAAAAGAAAAAATATGGGTAGCAAGTTTTTATCGTCTCTTCAAGATTATTAAGTAAAAAAATGGCACGCAAGTAGCCCATTGAGAAATACTAAATAATTATACCCTTATTGTATATGTGAAAATATTTATATTATTTTCTGTGGGTCACGCAAATAAATCATTAATAAATTAAACCATATCAAATATGATGAAAAATTAATTAATAAATAATACAGTCGTCACCTTCATATAATGACAAATTATAATAAAAAGTACATTAATGTATAATAACATAATATGATATTTCAATTTACAAAGCCATGTGCTTCATAAAAAAATAATTTCTTTATTCTCACATAGATCTTTGTAGACGATATAATTAATCTATGATCAGTAATAACAAAAAGTTTATGAGGAAACGCATAAAATATAACTAATTAAAATATGAGTTAAATTACTGTAAATAACTTTTTTTGTAATATTCCATTTTAACCTATTTTTATATGCCTTATAAGTAACCGTGTGAAAAACTTTTTTATATTAAATATACAACTTATTTACACAAGAAAATAATTAGAAACACTTTAAAAACTAATTGAGAAATTAGGAAATGAATATACGCATTTATGTCATATTTTAATCGTATTGCTTACGGTGTTAATTGTCTGCAATAACTTTGTTTTATTGTCAGAATATACCGGGTGTCTACTTTTTACGCGAACATAAGAAAATCAATGTCAAAATTTTAATTTGGCGATATTCCTTTGCCTATTAATTTAAGAAAAAAAGTGTAATGAAGAAAAATACTCAGAATGCAGTGGCGGATTTAGAGGGGGGGCACTCGGGCACGTGCCCCCCCTGTTATTTAAAAAAAAATTATTATTACTTATTATCATTCACGTATTACACATCATAGATAAATAAAAGAATATACATACTCATAAAAATACACAATTTTTCGAATTGTTTATTATTTTGGTGATGCCCCCCCCCTTACTTCTTTTTATTATAAGTACTAGAACAAATGGTTCATATAAAAGCTTTATTATTTTAATTATACTATTTGATGGCAGATGTAAATATTTTTTATAAAGTCACGTTTAAAAGATACGACTATCAACTTCTATTTTTTAAATAGCAAACAATAATTATTTCACTAAAATATAAACCGCAATTTTTTGTCTTAAGTTATCCTTATTAGGTACTTAATTTGATGTTTTAACTTCTTTTGTATAACATTGTTGCATTTTATTTATTTTCATATGGCCAATAAACATTATTTCTCAAACTCATTTACTTGTTTGGGGTCCTGCGCTCTGATTTTTTTATTATTTTAAATGAAAGTTCTTTTTATTTTGAAGCACTTCGTAGTATTAAAAAGTTTTAATTGTTTTTGGTTTAACTGAATTTTATTTTTAAAGTAAACGTGACGTCACGGCGACTCCTTTTGCTATATTTCTCTCGCACAAGTTCTGTAGTAGGCAGCGAAAGAAAGGTAGGACTAATGTGACGTCACAGTGACACATACCTCAAATATCTCAAGAAGTAATCATTAAAAAATTGTTTTTGTCATCTTAATCGCTATTTATTGAGTAATGCTTAACTATAAAGTGTACATTTTATTATTTTTTGTTAAGGTGCAGGACCCCAAATAGATCATTAAAAAGACAAAAAATGGGGGTTTATATTTCAGTAAAATAATTATAGGTTGCTATTTTAAAATAAAAGTTATGACTTTTTAAAAAAATATTTATATCTGCCATCAAATAGCATATTTAAAATAATAAAACTTTTATATGAGAAATTTATTACAATACAAAAGTTAACAAGGTGGGGGGGGGGGGGGGGGGAGGCTCACCCAATATATTTAAAATTTGTTTTTCCGAATTTAGTGCCCCCCCTATTACAATTTTCTAAATCCGCCACTGTCAGAATGAAAATGTGCATCGATGAGTATCAAGGTTGTTGTTCATTCGTTTTTATGTACAAATTAGAAGCAAGAGATAATACACGATTTAAGGCAATTATCAGATTGCCACGAAGAATAAAACAATAATTTATGTTTGATATTTCTAACATATCTGAAAGATTTGACTTTTCATTTGATTGTGTTATTATTATTATTAGAATTTTTATTTTTTTTTTTACTCCTAAATTGTCTTCCTACTCGTATTATTCTAATAATAATAAAATCAAAAGATATGTTAAGTCTGTCAGATAATGTCAAAAACAACAAACAAAAATTATTATCTTATTTTTCATGGCAATCTAATAATTGCCTTAATTCGTGTATTTTCTTTTGCTTCTAACATAAGAAACAATTAAACAACAAACTTGGTACTCATCGATGCACTTTTTCATTCTGAACATTTTCAAACCCAGAAATGGGTTGAAGGTCGTCCCACCTTAGTAACAAATTAGGAAATGAGGTATACGACCTTGACCGAATGTAGAGAAAATATGATTACATATTTTATTAAAATACATAGACTTAAATATTAAAAATAACAAACTCGTATTTTTTAAATTTGTTAAATATTAATAGAATTGGAAAAAAAATACATTAAAATTCCTGTGACGTCACCGCGACGTCATCTGTGCAATAAAAATAACATTAACTTGAACTAATAACTTTTGCAAAATTTTCTAATTAGTAGCACTAATTATTATGTTTCCCTGTATGTTCTACAAATTTAAGGAAAACCCTACGGCTATTTTTATCAGTAAATGACATAATTAATATCATATTAGTTTTTAGTATTTACACGGTAGAAGAATGTAGTTAAACCAATGAAAAGAGAAAGTTTTCAATTATTTTGCATCGATGTCATCAAAACATATACACGACCTTTGCACATACCAGGATGTTCCTATATGGACATTTGACATACTTATGAATTATTGCATTAAACTAGATTCATTTTTGGATTAGTGAATTCTATTCTATCCCGATATTTAAAATTTAATCTTCATTTTATTATAGCTCCGGTGGCTCAATGGTTAGAGCAACGCCTCATGTCATGAGTGCCCTCGGGGCTCTGGGTTCGAATCCCACTAAGGCATGGATGTGCGTGAATGTGAGCCCACTCTGTAATTGGAATTTAATCCTGTTGAGAGGTTTAAAAAAAAGGTAGTTACTTGGATTAGAATAGACTATATTTTAAGAAATAACTGTCAAAATTAGAGTAAAATTCGCTAATCCAAAAATAAGGATTAGCTTATTATTTTTTCCGGCTGTAAATGGCGGGAGGTATTGTGTTGGCCACACCAGATTTTTTGTAATATGTAGTTTAACAATTAAAATTACATCTTGTTGACATTGTCTTTTTTTGTACGTTCGTAACTCTACGTATGTAAGTCAAATGTAATTAAATAATTCTGTAAAGGAATTTTAATTTCATGCTAGTGTTTACAACGATTCAGTGCATTTATTATCTGAAACAGTAGTGACATAATTCTACAGATAAAGTAAAAGTAACCAGCTTGAATAAACTAGGTTAAATTCAAGTCACTGACTTAAGCAAAATACCAATTAATACATTATATAACAGAATTAATTTTGTTTTCATATAATTAAAATGTTGTAGATCGCTGTATTTCCTTATTAAATAAGCATTTTTATTTATTCATAAAAAATGTTTTGAACTTCTTTTATTAATACTATTTTTATCTGTTTTATGAGCCCAAATATTTTAGTACTTTCTTTCTCAAGAAAACATTTTGTTTATAAAATTCAACTTAGGGCTAGTTTAACAATCTCCGGTTAAGGTTTTCAACCGTCAGTTAACTGAACTGTCAACTAACAGATTTACCATTGCTGTCAATAATTCGATTCAGTATTGTTTATTTAACTGATTGTTAAAATTTTAACCAGAGATTATAAAATTAGCCCTAAGTCAGCCATTCAGATGGGAACAACGTTTGAATAAGCTTGAATATTTAAACAAACAATAAATATATTAAAGAGTGTAGAAACCGAACTATAATAATATTCTTCGAGGTGAAAGGGTTTTTCAAACTGCATAGATATTAAAAATTAATTACTATTTATTAAATAATTATGAACGACTTTTAATAACAATTAAATACTTTCTTCATCTGTAAGATGCACTAATTACAAACCTTTTCACTTTACTGTCACATGGGACATAAACTACACCTGTTTTTCTGCCATTTTACTTGCATTAATTATAATTTATTAACTTACAGTAGTTTATGCATAAAAATACAGCTTTTTGTGCCTGCCAAACATACATACATACACTACACAACAAACTATATTTTATACTTTATATACCTAGTTGTTGATAATAATAAACAATATTGTAGGCTAGATGTTTTACATGTACACATGTTTATGTTTTATATAACAATAAATAATTTAAAAAACTTTTAAAAGATTAAAATATAATATTTATTATAAAAATAATTTGATTATTAATTGTTTTTACCTCCCGCTGCCCTCGGTAAGGGAGGTATAGGGATCGTGCTAAAAATCGCATATCGAGATTTTGGTAAATGACCACGTTTTATGGTCCCTAGAATCCAATTTTAACATTTTCACGATGATGTCTGTGTGTATGTGTGTGGATCCTCCACTCTAACTCAAATACTATCATTCAGAAAATTTTGAAGTCTTGTATTTCAAATTTTTCTGTATTGGAAAGAGCCGGAAATGGCACTTTACTAGAAGCTCAAAATGTTTTTTTTTTTTCGAAAAACACCTTTAAATGTTATTTTTTTGAGATTAATGTTATTATAAAAATTATAGATTATTAAATTTTCTATAGATTTGCATTAATACTTCTTCTATATATTTTATGGATAAATTAATAAAATTATCCAAAATTTAAATCCCAAAATCTACGCTTTAAGCAAACAAAACGCAGTTATTCAAATGTATGTAACTGACAGATAAATGTCACTATTAAAGAACTAATCATTTCAAAATAATATTAGTAACGTTTTAAAAAGAAAAAAGTAAATAGAACAATAGAAAAGGAATTCAATACAGTTTCCAACATAAGTAAATATGTAGGTATTAATTTAGATTACTAAAAATTAACGATTCACAAAAATATTTAAGCTAATCCTCATTTTTGGATTAGTGAATTCTATTTTATCCCGGTACTTAAAATTTAATCTCCATTTTATCATAGTTCCGGTGCCTCAATGGTTAGAGCAACGCCTCATGTCATGAGTGCCCTCGAGGCTCTGAGTTCGAATCCCACTAAGGCATGGATGTGTGTGAATGTGTAATTGGGATTTAATCCTGTTGAGGGGTTTAAAAAAAGGTAGTTACTTGGATTAGATTAGACTATATTTTAAGAAATAAACTGTCAAAATTAGAGTAAAATTCGCTAATCCAAAAAAAACTTAATCTTTTTTGTGACTAGGGCTTTGAATGGCGGGAGGTATTGTGTTGGCCACACCAGATTTTTTTTATCATAAAACAATGCATACATGTACTCATTTTGTTAACAACAAATTCAAGTATAATTAAAACAAATAAATGTTAATAAATTATGAAAATTATATCACTTACCACTAAATAAATTTTACTTATTGACTTCATTCCTGCTTAATTCTTTTGTCCACTAAAACTACTATTTAATCAAGTAATTATGCATAAATATCACAACGCTACTTAATATTTCAAATAAAATGACTATTGTGAGTACACAAAACGTCAAACAAGAAAAAACATATGACAGATATTAGTTAACAATTTTACGCCACAGGTGGTTGAAAATTGAACTAAAAGCATAAATTGTTTCAATTCCTATTTTACCGAAATTTTATGAATATAATTTAAATAAAAAAACTATTTTTTTACTCGAAATACGAAATTAATAAACAATATAAAAAAAATCTATGTAAGCCTTACAGATCTGGAAATCTGTAAATAATGAACAAAATCTAAATCTGATGCCACGTTTATGTATAATTTTATAATAATCAACAAAAATTAATGCGTTTTTGTCAGTTTTACAGATCTGTAAATTACAGATTTGTTCAGAATTGGCATGTAAAACTGATATATGAAATGTATCGGTCTCGTGATCGCGTGTATGAGTGTCTGGTCGCAAATCTGAGGAACTGAGTGCGATCCCGACCGACGCCAAAAAAAATATTATGTAATATATATAAATATAAATGGCACAATAGCAACTTCTGTGATGCACTCTCCACGCCAGCAATTAGTGCCCGTGAGGTGAAGGATATTAGGTCTCAATCATTACCGAAATCTGTGTACAAAGCAGATTGGCACATCCAGCAATGGGTAATATACCGTGATGATATATTTATTTATTTTATTTAAATAGATATTTTATGCTATACAATCATAATGTTTTGGTAACAAAATTTATTTAAATTACTACTTGAAGAATTAAATAAATAATAGGAATTAATTTGTCCAATGGAAATGTACACTTATACTTTTTAAAAAATACCCTTTTTTAACACCCTGTATATATTTTAGTACTACTGGCATGTCAAGGACGTTTATCCTTATATATTATATATAATTTACTCTAGTTTTCACAAATAAAGCAAAGAGATAGTTAACACGTTTTGTACATAATAATTGTTCTACATTCTGTACATGTTTTCTAGTTAATAAATAATTATAGTAATCACTGTGGTTTGATTTGATAGTGTTTCAGGAAATGCTAACATTGGCACGATGTACAGTATACTTCCTTTTAGTGGGTACTGTTTTCCTTTTCCTACAAGATGAAGCAACTGGGCAACGCACCAATCAACAAGTAAGTCAGCTAATATATTAATAAGAGGGCTGTTCTCTTTCCACTGAGCCTACATAGCAGGCTATGATATTTAAAAAAAAAATTATTTAACATTTTAATCTAGTTGTTTATAAAGTTAATTATGGCCCCCTTAATATTCAGTTAAAATTTGAAACAGAAACTATTTAAATTAATGTACATAAAGATGAAAAATAAAAGAACAGAACAGAAACTATTTAAATTAATATACATAAATATGAAAAATAATGTACTACTCGTCACCCCAATTTTTTTACTGGATATAAAAGTATATGCTCTCCTTAATATTCTGTTAAAATTTGAAACAGAAACTATTTAAATTAATGTACATAAATATGAAAAATAATGTACTACTCTGGCCCTACGGCTTGTCACCCCAATTTTTTTACTGAATATAAAAGTACATGCTCTCCTTAATATTCTGTTAAAATTTGAAACAGAAACTATTTAAATTAATGTACATAAAGATGACAAATAAAAGAACAGAACAGAAACTATTTAAATTAATATACATAAATATGAAAAATAATGTACTACTCTTGCCCTACGGCTTGTCACCCCAATTTTTTACTGAAATAATGGGACATGTGCCGTATAGTTCAGACCTGGCACCTAATGATTTCTTTTTATTTCCACGTGTAAAGGATAAGTTACGGGGTTTACGTTTTACATCGGCCGATGAAGCTGTGGACGCATTTAAAAATGAAATAAAGAAACAAACGCGGAACGATTGGAGAAAATGCTTTGGTTTTGGTTTTCACGGATGCAAAAATGTATTGATTGTGGAGGGGAATGCTTTGAAAAATTATAAATAAATGTGTTTTGCAAGTAAATTGTGGATTACATTATTAGGCTCAGCGGAAAGAGAACAGTCCTCGTAATATTGAAAATATTAAGTTTTTATATGTTAGGATATTTGGCATGGTTACATGTTGATTAATCTTAATTTGTCTCTTAATATGCTTTTGGCCAACATTTCAAAAAAACTGCCTAAAACTGCCAAAGCGCGACTCTTATGCCGGGTTTTATAAACAAAATTTAATCTCGGATTTCAAATCCGGGATTTTATATATATATATATATATATATATATATATATATATATAGGCTTTTTCTCGATTATTTTCTTTATTATTGGGAATAGAAGGAAATCATTCAAATTATATGAAAATATATATTATTTTACTGAATTCAACATCTATTGATTATTTAATTAATTTTTAATATTGTTGCAGATCAATTCTATGGATACTCCTTCAAATATACATTTAATTCCACAAAATGTTCGACAGAAACGAGCTATTAGAAAACCAGGATTCTTCTGGACTCTCGGTAGCAGTATATTTCAAGTATTTATAATTATTTATAGAAATTGTATACAGTCCCGAACGCAGAATCGCTTACAAAAAATTATAATCCCGAATAGGCGTGGTTTATGCAATTTCATCAAATTCATTTTAACATTTTTTAACATAACACAAAATTCATTCTTGGAAAAGTAAGGCCGAGTTTTGTACGTTAAGTATAGGTTATTGTTGTTGTTGAGAAATATACAAGCTAAGTAAATAATAATAATAAATTCTTTATTAATGGGTAGAAAAAAAATTACACCATTAAGGGCGAGGTTCAGCTAAATGCTATTCTACCACCTAACCCAATTTACAAGAAAAAACATAACATGAAAATAATATTATGAATATAAAGACAGTATGAAGAAGTAGTAACAATAACAACTATAACTATGTGAAGACAAATACATTTTGAAAACTTTAATTTCTGCTTGAAAGTATTAACAGATAAAAACTTCAAATCTGAAGGTAAGTTATTATATAGACTTAAATGAGGGAACTTTAAACAAAGAAGAACCACGTAGGGAATATTCAAAATTTTTTTTTGTTAGCTTGGACGATAAATAGAGAAGGTGTTCCAGTTTTTACTAATTTGTGTACTAAACATACATATAGAGTGTTAATACGATCTTCAATGAAAGGGAGTTTAGCTTTATGCCTATAGTTAGAAATATGTTCATACTTACGTACACCAAATACATACCGATGATAGGCATTTCAAAAAGTGTTATACGTTGCCTATCCTTTTTAAATAAATTTGGAACGTAAACACGACCGCAATAATCAAATAGCGGGAAGATTAAGGACTTGACCATTTTTAATTTCGAATTAGAAGAGAGGACGTTTTTAAATTGATAAAGATGTCTAAGTCAAGTCTAGCCGCTTGAAGGTGGGATCTAAAATTCAAATCTTTATCTATGTCAAGTCCTAAACTTTAATGACTTCACTACACTGAAGTGGTACACTATCCAACAAAATGGGTGACCCACATTGACAGATTTTGTAAATCCTGAGTATCATCAGCATAAGAGTGCAAAGAGCTGTATTTAACATGATTGGGCATATCAGCAAATTGTTCAACAACGGTCCCATGTTCGGGTTTCTAGTATTAAACCACGCCTAATCGGTATTTATTTGGCCCGCTACGCCACTTCGGGATTTTAATGTTTTCAACACAGTCCCGTGTTCGGGTCTCTAGCCACGTCTTTATTTATAAGCTTAAAATATATGTATTTATCTATATTTTTGTTTTAGCAATATAATGAGACAAAAAGTGCTTTTCAGCAAATTCATAATATGATCAATGACCAATTTGTTGATGAGAGAAGAACTGTAAGTTACTAACAATTAATATATAGTCAAATATATGAAGAAAATAATATATTTTTTATTTTTCAGTCTAGAAATAGGCTTACTACAACAACTACGCCTGCACCTGGTGCTTCGACCACTACAGAACAATACAGAATCACTAGAAGGGAATTTAACAAAATTGTTATGAGAAATTTGAGAGGACTCGTTCGTTTATATAATATAGAATTAGCCGATGCCCTTAAAGTTAGTATACATTAAAAAAATTTGCTCAGATATAGTTTTCAATTACAAAAAATTGCCAAATCCAAAATATATACAGGTGTCCCAAGACGAGCTTACGCTACCGTTATTTTAAAAACTGTTCAATATTAATTTATGAAATTTGGTATCTAGTGGTTTTCCTACATGCCCGTTTGAACTAAAATATTTTCAAAGCAGTAGCATTTCCGGTTTAACCGGAAGTAGACCCTAACTTTCTGGAATTCAGCCAAAAAAATTACATATGAAATCATAAAAAAATCATTACTCATGCTCAACCACTTCCGGCGTAATTCAACTTTTTTGATTTTTTTATCTAAAAACGGCCACGTTTTTATTACTCTATCTCTCGAGAACGGGATTGAATTTCTATAATCTGTAAAAACAGTTTTATAAAGGAAGCTTTTGTTTACAATAATACAAATTTATAATCGACTATTTTTGATAAATTGTAACTTCTAAGTGAACGTAAATTTAAAGTTTACAATATTCAAAAAACTCAATTTTTTTTAAATGGGACACCTTATTTTATATTTATATTCTTTGTTAAAAAATAAGGATAGTTTGTGTAGCATATTCTATGTTGAAAGTTAATAGATTTATATATAGTGATCAAAAATAACTGATTCAGTTGGCAATACAATTCTGGGGATCTTTCTTTTTCACAGTTTACACAACACCAGGTAAAAGCGGAAATTCTATTTGACATGTCATTTTTAGAATAAATACAAATAAGTTATATCAGAGCAAGGACCTGTCAGCTAATAAGATTTCGAATAATTAAAGTACCTTAGATTATTGCTCTGTGTTTAACTTAAGAAATAAAAGGATGTGGATTAGGGAAACAAGGACCATTTTAATAAAAAAATTGTAAATGTACTCAAATTTAAATTTTCAAATGTCACTGTCAACTGTCCAGGATACAAATTTTTACTTCTCGCTAAAAGAGGTATTGGATTCATGCTAAAAATCGCATATCCAGATTTTAGTGAATAAGCACGTTTTAAGGTCCCGAGAATCCGATTATAACATTTTTAAGATGATGTCCGTATGTGTGTGTGTCGATGTGTGTGTGTGTGTGTGTGTGTGTGTGTGTGTGTGTGTGTGTGTGTGTGTGGATGTTGGATTCACCATAACTCAAATACTATAAGACTTAAGACATTTTTAACTACGGATTCCTCAATCTAACAATAATGGGAAGAGTCGAGTCAGTTTTGGTAACAATTGGACAACCGGAAGTAGTAGTTACAAGAAAAAAATCATCTAAATATTATTTATCGAAAATTTATGTAAATACTTATATTAAAAAACGTTAAATTCTTTATTCGATAAATATAAATTCATTATTATATCTTCTATAGATTTAGAGATAAAGAAATGCATATAAAATAATTTGATCTAAAAATTCTTAGATCAAACTACTTCAAGGCAAGAAATTCAAATGTTTGTAATCACAGTTTGTAATTCACACATAAATGTCACTGTCAAAAATATTTGTATGCCACTGTCAAAAATATATGTACTTCACTATGAAGATTATGAAAATAAATAAAAAGTCAACAACGCAAAAGAATATACCTAAAAAATAATATAAACGGAATTTGCGAAAAAATGACGAATAAAAGAAAAAAAAATCAGGATATTGAATATAAAGAAAATGTATGTATTGTACATAATTTATATTAAAATAATTATTTTGTAGTGAGACATGAACATATGTATTTGTATTTAAAAATATTTTTCGTTTTATGCGTACAACCAGGTAAAATATCTGGCGAGAGGTTATGTGTTGGCCACATCAGATTTTTAAATCAGTGTTACTAAATTTCAAGTAATTTTACTTATTGCCAACTGAAACAGTTATTTTTGATAACTCTGTATATATTATATACAGGTGTCCCAGGACGAGCTTACGCTATGATTATTTAAAAACTATTCAATATTATTTTACGAAATTTGGTATCTATGGGTTTTCCGAAATGCCCGTTTCAGCTAAAATATTTTCAAAACAGTAGTACTTTCGGTTTAACCGGAAGTGGACCCTAACTTTCTAATTTTAAATGAAATGCTATATTTTTATTTTACCACTGAATTCAGCAGAAAATTTGTGACCAAAATGACATAAAACTTGTTACCTACATAATATACTATTATGTTCAATAATAAATTGTATTATCGAATTACTTAAATAACATTTTTAATTTCGAAGATATGGACTCTCAAATATTAATTATTTTCTCTCTCTCTCTTTTTCAGCAATCAGACCAAACGAGAGAAGACTTCAATCGACAACTAAGAGTCAGCATCAAAGAACAACTTTCTTAGAAAAATAGAAGTTCTTCATAAAACACTGCCATAAAAATAAATATACTTTGTACTATATGTATTTATAAATAATTAATTGTTATGTACAAAAAAGAATGTAGTAATTTAATTGTAAATGAGAAGTATACCAAAATAAATTTATTTAAAATATAATACAAATTATGTTAACGAACGTGCAATAAATTTTGACAAACGTGCGCACGCACTGGTCCGAGAGACCCGGACCATTCGGCTAAAAGAGAGGTATAGGTATGGCCTTACCGAGAAAATAATAAATAATTCTTGAAAGGCTATAAATAAACCGTAAATTATTTAATATTTAAAAAATCATACTCTCGGTCATTTGTCGTGTGAAATGATCACGTTTTAAAGCCCGTAATCCAATTTTAATATTTTCACGATGAAGTCTGTGTGTATGATTTAGAAAATTTTGAAACCTTGTATTTCTACATTATTCTAATATTATTAGATTTTGGTGTAAATCACATAACCGGCAATGGCACTTTACTTGAAGTTCAAAATAGTTTTCCTTCGAAAAATATAAGTTTTAAACAACCTTTTTAGGTAATGTTCTGTATATAATAAAAATACAGAACATTAACTAAAAAAGGTGTATTATTCTTGTTGAACTAAATATAGTTTCCAGCATGAGTAAATATATAAGTACCTATGTATTTAAATTAATAAAAATTAAATGGCTGGAGGTACTATGTTGGCGACATCAGATTTTTAGTTCCAAATTTAGCTACCAGCTAGTAATAACTATATTTTATTTATTTTTACCTCCCGTCATACCATAGGTACGGGAGGTAATGTAATCGTGCCAAAAATTCGATGGGAGATTTCAGTAAATAAGCACGAATTAGGGTCCCCACAACACGTTTTTACTAATTTTTACGATGATGATGTGTGTGTGTGTGTGACGATTTTTTCGTCCACAATAACAACATAGAAAGAGTTGATTAGATTTTGGGTGAAATTGGACAATCAGAAGTGATACTTTACTTGAAGCCCATAACAGTTTTTAATAAAAAATTATATTAAAATATAATCCAAAACTTTTCTTTTTTAGTATTTAAGATTTTCATATCAAGGAGAATAACATATTAGATTTTGGCTAAAATTAATAAACCAGAAGTGATACTTTACTTGAAACTCTGAACAGATTTTCATGAAAAATATATTATGATATATTCCAAAACTTGTCAAATTTGGTATTTAAGACTTTTATATGAAGGGGAGCAACATATTAGATTTTGGCTAAAATTGATAAACGGGAAGTGATACTTTATTATTGAACATATTTTCGTGAAAGATATATTAATACAATCCAAAACTTTTCAAATTTGGTATTTAAGACTTTTATATTAATGAGAACGACATATTAGATTTTTTTTCTAAAATTGATAAACCGGAAGTATTAGTTTACAAATAGCTATAAACAGGTTTTCTTGAAAAAATATATTAAAACATGATCCAAAATTTATCAAATTTATACTTATATGATAAACCGGAAGTAGTACTTAATAGGGCATTCTCTGAGGACTACCATTATTAAAAATTTATTAAATATATTAGTGTTGATAGGTAAACAACAGGAAAAGAACAAAAAATCATATTATAAATTAATTGTTACAAAAGATATAAAGCATTTAAATTTTGCTGATATACTAGATGACCTTCCAATGGGAGACCAGTTGAAATCCCTACTCCATGTTCGAATGTGATAAGACGTAGCATGAACCACTAATAGTACAACACTGGTACTGTACAACTAGTACGTCACCATCACGTGACACAACAAAATCATATTTTAAAGATTAATAACTCGCTTATTAAAAGAAATTTTAACTCGGGTTTTCACAGGTACTCTTAGATATAACTGTTCTTTAAGAAAAATAAATAAAAAAAATGTGAGAGAATACCCTATTTGGAGCCCTTAACAGATTTTCGAGAAAAAACAATAAAATATCCAAAATTTCGTATTACAGACTTTTCTATTTATTGGAACGAGAAATTAGATTTTGTTTACGAACGATCAACCAGAAGTAATACTTTACTTAAAGCTCATTGCTATTTTATACATGGAATTGACGGGAGGTTATGTGCTGGCCACATCAGATGTTTTATTATTCAAAATGAGATCATATTTCTGTGTTACATAGTTTACTATTCTTTTACAAGGTCATATAGTAAATATGCTCTTTCAAAATTCAGGTTTTTCACACAATTACAAAAAAGAAAATATTTTTATAGCATTTTTTTACGAAACACATTGTAATACATGCAGACATACAAGAAAAAAATTTGAAGTAATAAAAATTAAGTATTTACCGCATTCCTAAAATTGCGAAATAACAATTAAATTTAGAAATAAAACAATGTATTTATATAATATTTCTGTAGTAGGTACCTACGAGGAGTATGTGGCGCCTAAGCAAAGTAATTGTAAGTACTGTTATTACATGCATGTAATGCTGATAGACATATCAAAAATTAGATTGGGACGCGACAATGTGGTCTTTCACCATTTATAATACGACAATACCTTAAAACTGTATGATAGGAACCTTCAAAGTTTTAAAAAAATTATTAGTTTTTAATCATCTACACTATTCCAAATTCTTACTACTTTTAAGCCTTCTGCTAACACCTTTTTACCTCCCGGTACCCTAGGTAAGGGAGGTATAGGGATCGTGCTAAAAATAGCATATCGAGATTTTAATAAATGACCACGTTTTAAGGTCCCTAGAATCCAATTTTAACATTTTCACGATGATGTCTGTGTGTATGTATGTATGTGTGAATCCTGCGCTTTAACTCAAATATAGAATGACTAGCGAATAAAAATTGACGTTTAGATTAATAGATGTAATTTCTTTTGAAAACATTTTCCTATATTTGATTTGAAAGGAAACTGACCCTTATGTATCCGTTACAGATGATTAGAATTGTACTCAATACTAGAAGGTATTTAAAATAACCTTAGAAACAGGATCCAGGGTACATCTGATGTTGTGACGTCATAATTTTATACACACAGCACGGAAGAGTATAGTATGACTAGCGAATGAATGTTGACGTTTAGATTATTTAATAAATGTGGTTTCTTTTGAAAACATTTCCCTATATTTCATTTGAAAGGAAACTGACCCTTATGTATTCCGTTATAGAAGATTAGAATTGTATTCAATACCAGGAGGAATTTAAAATGATCTTACCAATAGGATTCAGGGATGTAGAAATATTCGTTTTCCGGGAATGGACTGTGTCATATTTTGAGTCAGAGCTCAACGTTTCGCCCGCAGTCATATGGGGCATTTTCAGGAGCAAGGGGGATAGTACTGTCTTAAACACGGTTACCCGACGTGTCAACCACGCTAGAGGCCGAGTTTAAGCAACAAGAGGGGGAGACTCAGTTTACACGTCGGGTAACCTTGTAAACTGAGTCTCCCTCCTTGTTGCTTAAACTCGGCCTCTAGCGTGGTTGACACGCCGGGTAACCGTGGTTAAGACAGTACTATCCCCCTTGCTCCTGAAGATGCCCCATATGACTGCGGGCGAAACGTTGAGCTCTGACTCAAAATATGACACAGTTCATTCCCGGAAAACGAATATTTCTCATGACTCAGACTGTGGAAGCCTACGCAATTATTTCAGGGATGTATTTAAAAAAATTAATACCCCAAATTCTAGTTCGTTCGTCTCAGGTGTAAGCAAACCTCGAGCCGGAATTACTGTTAGAGGAAATTAAAAATAATCCTATTTCATATAATTTGCAAACTAAATATTTTAAAGATCAAAATATTTTGTTATAACCAACATAAACGAAAAATGTTTAAAATATTTGAAACGCACCCCTGTTTTGATATTCAATTACCCTAGTCGGCCATCTATTTTCAACCAGACAATGTAATGTATTTCTATACTTTCCTAGTCCAGTATTTACATGGGTTCATGCAAAAATTTCATACCTGAATATTTCATAGATACAATAGGGGATTACAGATTAATCGAAATAAGAGAAATTAGTAAAAAATAGTGAAAGTATATGCTTAATAATGAATATTAATAAAGAAATAAAATGAATAATTGAAATACTTCGGAAATAAGGGGGTTTTTGTTTTAGCAGCTCGTCACTCATATGAAATCCATATATATTATTTTGATTGGCGACTCAAAGACCACCTATAAGTATATAACGAATACCGAGTTAGGGGCGGAGCCTACTACCAATGGAAGTAGAGAAATTCAAATAACGGAGGCGTGGCTATCAGTCCAGTAGTGCAATTCTCAAACCACTTTTATTTGAATATAAACATTTTGCATTAAACTTAATAATTTAAGTACATTTCCAATTATAAATCATGTCGACTTGTACAGTATAATAATATTCATTTATTTTTTATAAATATAATTTAGAAATAGCATATATTTCAAAAACATTTATGTCCACGAAGAAAATAGTTTGATATAAAAACTTATATACGTGACGTCACATCTATATTTTCAAATTTCGGAGGACTGTAACTCGCTTATTAATAGGAATTTTTTCACCGGATTTTCACCGACAGTCTTAGTTTTACTTATGCGTCCAGATGAAATTATAAAAAAAATGGAGGAATCCCCTATTTTATTCTTTTCTAGGGTTTCAAAAGAAACCACATCTATAAAATAATATAAACGTCAACTTTCATTCGC
Organism: Harpalus rubripes; assembly: GCA_963082715.1. Lineage (NCBI taxonomy): Eukaryota > Metazoa > Arthropoda > Insecta > Coleoptera > Carabidae > Harpalus > Harpalus rubripes. The sequence goes on from OY720450.1 coordinate 2,914,065, forward strand.
TAGTCATACCATACTATCATTCAGAAAATTTTGAGACTTTATATTTCTACCTTATTCTAATATAGAAAGAAGCCATTAGATTTTACTGTAAATCGGATAACCGAAAATGGCACTTTACTTGAATTTCAAAATAGGGTGGCATTAATATTTTTTCTGTATATTTTATGGATAAATTTATAAAATTATCTATAATTTACATGCCAGAGCCTACGCTTTAAACACAACTCGTTGGTTACATAGTTCAGATCTCAAATGTATGTAACTGACAGATAAATGTCACTATCAAAAAAGTAATCATTTCAAATTAATAATAATAATGTTTTAAAAAAAATAGTAAATAGAACAATAGTAATATGGAAAGGACTTTAATACAGTTTCCAGCACAAATGTAAGTATGTAAACTATTATTCACGAAGCATGCCTATTGAAGGTCATTTGTGAGCCGTCTGATATAATATTACTTACAGATAACTTCATTGCATTTCGTTTGCATAGGCGTGCAACATGAAATATTTATGGACACATTTTAACTGAAAAATAAGAATAATTCATTTGAAAATTATGTTTCTTTCTAAATAATGCCTTTCTGAAAGATTTATGTTCTTCACTTATGTTTTTGAAAAATACAAAAACATAGACTAACTTATAAACCAAGGAATAATAATTTGATTTAAACGTCAACGCCACTGGGTAAATATTAGCACAGAGGGCAGTGCAGTAGATAATTAGGTATCTGTAATTCTACAACATATGTCATTATTATTTATAGTCTGTTAGAAAGTAATGCCACTATTTACGTATATCTGTCACTCGACATAAATTAAATAGACATAAGTCAAATAATCTGTCTCTTTCTAATACAAAATGTTGCTAAGCTACTGCTATAAAGTGATGTGTATTCTTTCTTCGAACAAATGACCATGAATAGTCATCTATCGCGAATAAATAGTGTACTAAAATTAATAAAAATTAAATGGCGGGAGGTATTGTGTTGGCCACATCAGATTTTTACTATATTCAGATTTGTAAAACTTCGACATTAAAATGTATTAATGACGACATATTATGGGGCTCTTTTAACATTTGTGCATTCCTAGATTTCTATATATTACTAACTTCCTGAAATAACTGTTCTTACTCACTATAGCTACCTATTTTCTATTGTTTCCCGAATTTCCAAATTATGATAATCCGTTTTAAAGCCATTAAGCTGTCTGCTAATAACAGTTATATTTTGACCAATGAAAAAGTCCAAAATACAGGGGTACAGTACAATTCTTAGAAAAGACACCGATTTATGATTCTGACGCATTTTTTCCTTATATCTCAGCAGGAAGAAGCAGTTTCTCCGTAGTTTGGTGAATGTTCTAGCCAGAGAGAGAAGTCAGTGTTGTTTGTGGCCTGCAGACGTTAAGAGGCAGACATCAACAAGAAGAAAATATTTATCAACAATACGAGTAAGATACTTTTTTAATTTATTTATTGAAATATTGACAATATCAGCATTACTATTCAATTTTGGTGAATAATGTTTTGAAGATCTTTGCAATGTATTTATAATTTGTTTATTCTATTATTTGGTAATTGAAGCATTTTAATTTAAAAGGATCTAAGTGCCATTTTTAAGTGTTTTACATAAAACAATTTTGTTGTCGCTTTGGTAAGATGTTTGTAACACTGAAAATTGTACTACATGAATGTTTTTACCTTCCGTCACCTTTAGGTAAGGAAGGTATTGTCTTTGGTCAAAAAATTCGGTGGTGAATTTTAATGAATAAGCACGTTTTAGGGTCCCTACAATACGATTTTACTATTTTTACGATGATGTCTGTATGTGTATGTGTGCGCGTGTGTGTGTATGTATGTGTGTGTGTGTATGTAACAAAATTTTCGTCTACGATAACTTCCATACTACAATTCTAAAAATTCTTTCGTATTTCTCTTCGTTACATCCATGTGAAGAGCTGATTAGATTTTGGTTAGAATTGGACAACCGGAAGTACTTTCATTTGAAGATTTTAACAGTTTTTCTTGAAAAAACTATGTTAAATATCATTTTTTCACGTTTAATGTTATTATAAATATTAAAGAATATTTTATTCTCTATACGATTTGACTGCATTTTATACTTAATATTAAATGGATATAGAGTTAAAAAATTATAAAGAAATTAAATTTCATAAAGTAGCCATAGCTATGGAAACAGCTACTATATTAAGAAAATTTTGATTGAAAGATGTCAGTGTCAAGTGAAATTGACATAGTGTGTTTGTCTTATAATTTTACTGGAAATATAGGATCTTTTGCTATAAATTTTCTGTATGGAATTTGCATAAAATACATGCAACTGCCAGAACGTACAAGAAATATAATCTTTAGCAAGGAACTTTCTGTATGAAATTTGTACAAAATACATGGAACTGACGGAAGGTAATGTGCTGGCCACATCAGATTTTTTAAGAATTTGATAAGATCTTAGTTATCCTGAACAAAGTATAAGTGTATACCGAAACATCGGTTTTGTATAAATAAATGCTTATGAATGTATTTCGAATAAATGTTAACACTTAATAACAATAGCCATAATTTATTCTTTTATTATTGTTTTTATTTATTTTATTCAAATACATGCTAAATAATTACAACTCTAAGGCCCAGAGAATGAGTCAAAATATTTTTTTAATAATTACTCTTTTTGTTCATGAAATAAAAATTTTATTGAATAATTAAATGGCACAAAAGTGACCCCTTTGGCCCACTCTCCACGCCAGCAATGAGTGCCCGCAAAGGGACGCATGGTAAACGCCCGCGCGGTACGAATATGTCATCATCATTACCGAAATCTGTGTACAAAGCACATTGACACACCCAGCAATGGGTAATATGCCATGATGATTTATTTATTTATTGAATAATTCTAGTAATAAATTTATATTACCTTAACGTATTGAAGCAATTACAGTAATTAAAATCAAATGAATCTGTATGTATGTATGTCATTTTTATTTATATTTTTATGTTTCTCAATAAAAAGTGTTTTGCACACAACAATTTGCTGCAACTTTTTTACCTCCCGCTACCCTTGGTAAGGGAGGTATAAGGATCGTGCTAAAAATCGCATATCGAGATTTTGCTAAATGACCACGTTTTAAGGTCCCTAGAATCCAATTTTAACATTTTCACGATGATGTCTGTATGTGTGTATGTATGTGTGTATGTGTGTGTGGATCCTTTACTCTAACTCAAATACTATCATTCAGAAAATTTTGAAAATTTTGTAAATCGGATAACCGGAAATGGCACTTTACTAGATACTCAAAATAGTTTTTCTTCGAAAAATACCTTTAAATGTTATTTTTTCGAGATTAATGTTATTATAAAAATTAAAGATTATTAAAACTTCTACAGATTTGCATTAATTCTTTTTCTATATATTTTATGGATAAATTTATAAAATTATCTATAGATTTAATCCCGGAGCCTACGCTTTAAACAAGCAAAACTCATTGGTTACACAGTTCATATCTTAAATGTATGTAACTGACAGATAAATGTCTCTGTCAAAGAACTAATCATTTCAAATTAATAACAGTAACGTTTTAAAAAGAAAATAGTAAATAGAATGCTAGTTATATGGAATGGATCTTATTACAGTTTCCGCAATAACTAAATATGTAAGTATATATATATTTAAATTAATAAAAATTAAATAGTGGGAGGTTTGGTGTTGGCCACATCAGATTTTTGGGTAAGGATGGTGTGATATAGAAAATGGTCGAAATTTTTAAAAAATTAAAAATTCTGGAAATTTGTCTTTAAGTAGTTTGAAGGGTGTAGATTTAAGATTTTAAAACCACAGGTCGATATCTCTTTTCGTGTCCGAGATATTCGTCCTCAAAACTTTGTACAAAAATGCCCATTTTTGGGTCTTATCCCAAAAATGGTCAATTATACACCGCTGGCGATATCACCATTAGATTCTACGAGCAAAATTACATAATCATACCAATTTTCATAATTTTTGAACAACTATTACAATCTCCAGAAGGAAAAGTCTAAAAATGGCCAAAAATCGCAAAAAATCTAAGGTGTACCCCTTGCCATTTTTTCAGTTTTTGGCAATTTTAAGGAATGTTTAATAATTAATGTATCCGTTGGAATATTTTGATGAAAATTGGTATACTTATGTTTTTCGGTACGAGGAATTTACTGGTGAGGTCGTTGAGGGTGTGCCGCACACCCATTTTTGGGTATGAGGATGCTGTGGTTTAAAAAAGGGTCGAAATTTTTAAAAAATTCAAAATTCTGAAAATTTGTATTTAAGTAGTTTGAAGGGTGTAGATTTAAGATTTTAAAACCACAGGTCGAGATCTCTTTTCGTGCCTTTATAAATAATATATTGTAATAGATTCGTCTATTTGTTATTTGTTTAATACGCAAAATATATTGGTAATATTGTAATATATATTCAAATTGCGTATATGTTTTCTTTACATTTTATTTGAACAGTACAGCCATTAAAATGAAAACGTGAAAACAATTTTGTTCATTCTATGAATTAAACATTTGAATATGGATGTAAAAGCGTAAAGTATAAAATAAATTACCATAATTAATCAAATCTTGCTTACCGTAAATTACCAGTTTTTTTTATTTTATTTAAAACAAGAATTTTTGTTCATTATGATAAATATAATGCTTATTATAATACTGGCCATTATGTTGTAATATTCCTGTCAAATGTTTGACATAGCATTCCGAATATTTTCTAATAAGTGTAATTTCGTATTGTTAATATTTATAATACGTAAATTTCTGCATTGTAATTTTTATACGGTAATTTCTTAGCAAGTTATAGTCATTTTGAATATTTTACGGTAATATATAATTTTAAATGACCTTGTAATTTAAATTTAAAATAAATTACGATAATTTTACATCCTTACATTTGAGTATACCATCATGGCTTATTACCCATTACTGGGTGTGCCAATCTGCTTTTTACCTCCCGCTACCCTTGGTAAGGGAGGTATAGGGATCGTGCTAAAAATCGCATATCGAGATTTTGGTAAATGATCACGTTTTAAGGTCCCTAAAATCCAATTTTTACATTTTCACGATGATGCCTATCATTCAGAAAATTTTGAAACCTTGTGTTTCGAACTTTTTCTGTAATGGAAGGAGCCCATTAGTTTTTGGTGAAAATCGGATAACCAGAAATGGCACTTTAATAGAAGCTCAAAATAGTTTTTCTTCGAAAAATACCTTATTTTTCGAGAGAAAAGATTAGGTATTAAGTTTTCTATAGATTTGCAATATTACCTTTTCTATATATTTTATGGATAAATTTATAAATTTATCTATAATTTAAATCCCAGAGACTACGGTTTAAACAAACAAAACGCAGTTATTCAAATGTATGTAACTGACAGATAAATGTCACTATCAAAGAACTAATCATTTCAAAATAATATTAATAACATTTTAAAAATAAAAAGTAAATAGAACAATAGAAATGAATTCAATGCAGTTTCCAGCATAAGTAAATATGTAGGTATGTATTTAGATTAATAAAAATTAACGATTCACAAAAATATTTAAGCTAATGCTCATTTTTGGATTAGTGAATTCTATTCTATCCCGGTATTTAAAATTTAATCTTCATTTTATTAAAGCTCCGGTGGCTCAATAATTAGAGCAACGCCTCATGTCATAAGTGCCCTTGGGGCTCTGGGTTCGAATCCCACTAAGGCATAGATGCGTGTGAATGTGAACCCACTCTGTAATTGGGATTTAATCCTGTTGAGGGGTTTAAAAAAAGGTAGTTACTTGGATTAGATTAGACTATATTTTAAGAAATAAACTGTCAAAATTAGAGTAAAATTCGCTAATCCAAAAATAAGGATTAACTCTATCTTTTTTGTGACTCGGGCTGTAAATGGCGGGAGATATTGTGATGGCCACACCGGTGTGTTTTTTTCTTTGAATTGAAAATGAATTGACTATTATTATCTTTACTGTGAATACGTGTGAATCATTACAGTGCGTAAATTAGAAGAAAAACATTTTCTTTGTGATTTGTGTGTAATTAAAATAATGATGCACTTGCATTTTACACGAATGTTACATTATTATTTGGATGACGACACATTTCCTATGAGTATACTTATATATTTCCGTTTGACACTGTCATAATGTCGTTCACAAAATTTTGTCATTGTGTCTAACAGATATATTATATATTGAATATAAAACTGGTAGTACAGTGTGTTCAAAAAAATTCCTAACTCGGAGTAGGCTTTGCACAAAGAAACGTATGACAATTTAAAAATATTTAATTTAATGTCAATCTGACAAGATATTGTCAAAAATGCTTTTCTTCTTGAATTTTATATTAGAAATAGAAACAAATTAGAAAACAGCGAATGTCAATATACTGTATCCTTCTTTATTGTTTATTCTCCTTAAAATTACATTTTAAGATCAATTTTAACAACTTGATTTTTGAATTAAATAATGATCAGACATACGTTTCCCTGTTCATAGCCTACTCCGAGATAGGAATTTTTTTGAACACACTGTATTAACAGAGAAAAATAATGCTAGTCAACTGTTAGCTCAGTTGTTCATCCACGGTCAATGACATTATTTTAGCTAATTTGTTTAAAAATATTATTGCCGTCAAACGGAGTATATTTCTGTCTATATATTACATTTTTATGGAATTTCCTAAAGCATTAACATTTAGAAACGATCACTGCATTTATTATTTTACATATTAGTAGGTAACAACAATATTTCTTCCTATTACAACATACTTACAACAAAATGTAAAAGTCTTCTTGTTCTTATTAGCAAACAGCTTTCTCTACATACTGAAATTTATGATATCAACAATATTAAATTAGAAATTGAAACCTTTGGAAAACATCTTTATATAACTTGTAACATGTCACATTTGAAAAGTTCACAGTTTATTTCTTTTGTTACACCATTGATTATGTATAAGTTGGATTTCCCGAATTTTATTAATAAAAAATTGATAAAAAAAACAAGATTAGATACCTACGTCTTAATTTAATATATTTTGAAAGACAAAATTAATTTCCAAATATTTTGGTATTTTTTACTTTTCATTCGGGCATACGTATGTGTAAATGTATGTAACAAGGATGCAGATAATTTAGTGAAAATATATATCTCTCTTTTTGATTACAACAAAAACAATGCGTAATTACAGTCTAGAAAATTTGATTACAATAATGAAAATGATTAACCAATTATGTAAAATGGCAAAGTAAACAATATTAATTGGATGATTCAATATTCCTATTCAAAACGTATGGTTGTTGTTACATGAAACTTTAAAACGTAAAAGTAAAATTTAATCCACATCATTCAAAAACATCACAAATAAAAAATCTGGTGTGGCCAACACAATACCTCCCGCCATTTACAGCCCGAGGCACAAAAAGATTAAGCTAATCCTTATTTTTGGATTAGCGAATTTTACTCTAAATATAGTCTAATCCAAGTAACTACCTTTTTTGATAATGAAATGAAAATTAAATCTTAAATACCGGAATAGAATAGAATTCACTAATCCAAAAATGAAGATTAGCTGAAACTTTTTTGCGAATCGTTAATTTTTATTAATCTAAATACATACCTACTTATTTACTTATGCTTTTCTTTTTAAAACGTTACTATTATTAATTTGAAATGATTAGTTCTTTGACAGTGACATTTGTGTCAGTTACATACCTTTGAATTGTGTAACTAAGGAGTTTTATGTGTTTAAAGCATAGGCTCCGGGATTTAAATTATAGATAATTTTATAAATTTATTCATAAAATATGTAGAAAAAGTATTAATGCAAATCTGTATAAAATTTAATAATCTTTAATTTTTATATATACATAAATCTCGAAAAATAACTTATAAAGGTATTTTTCGAAGAAAAACTATTTTGAGCTTCAAGTAAAGTGCAATTTCCAGTTATCCGGTTTACACCAAAATCTAATGTGCTCTTTGCATATTACAAAAAGGTCGAAATACAAGGGTTAAAAAATTTCTGAATGATAGTATTTGAGTTAGAGCGGAGGATCCACATATACATACATACACACAGACATCATCGTGAAAATGTTAAAATTGGATACTAAAATATCGATATGCGATTTTTAGCACGATCCCAATACCTATAATTTTGTTTACATTTATTTTTAAGCATTAATAATTTATCAAATTGGCTAACAGTTTTTCCCAAACCAAATCTTGTTATATAACATTTTTTGTTACCTATTTTTGTAAACAACTATAAACATAAAAAGATGAAATCGTTTTTTAATAATGTACCAACCCGATACATTTTTTATTTAATGACGCAAACGAAATTAAAACTTTTTATACACGAATTTATAATACCACCTTGGCCATTTGGATATACATATATTTAGCGTAAGATAATAATGGCAACCTTAATGTACAATTAATTATAATTAAAAATTTGCATTTGAATCATTAACTCGCATCATAGTTTTCAAAGAAAAAGTTGATTTGTATTTCCGAAATGTAAATGACACATTGTCGCATTACATATGAGTAATTTGATATTCCATTTTATAGATTACTAATTAAAGTTTAATGACATTTTTTTCTTTTAATTATTAAAATATAATTGATTTTTACCTCCCGCTATCCTTGGTAAGGGCACTTTTTTAGGTCCCTAGAATTCAATTTTAACATTTTCACGATGATGTCTGCGTGTATGTGTGAATCCTCCACTCTAACTCAAATACCATTATTCAGAAAATTTTGAAACCTTGTATTTCGAACTTTTTCTATTAGGGAAAAAGCCCATTAGATTTTGGTGTAAATCGGATAACAAAAAATGGCACTTTACTTGAAGCTCAAAGTAGTTTTTCTTCGTAAAATACCTTTAAATGTTATTTTTTTTTAGATTAATGTTATAAAAATTAAAGATTTTTAAATTCTCTACAGATTTGCATTAATACTTTTCCTACATATTTTATGTATAAAGTTATACAATTATCTATAATTTAAATCCTGGATCCAACGCTTTAAACAAACAAAACTCCTTACGCAGTTATTCAAATGTATGTAACGACAGATAAATGTCACTGTCAAAGTTCTAATCATTTCAAATTATTAATAGTAACGTTTTAAAAAGAAAAAAGTAAATAGAACAATAGGAAAGGAAATAAGAATAAGAATAAGTAAATATGTAGGTATGCATTTCGATTAATAAAAATTAACGATTCGCAAAAAAGTTTAAGTTAACAATTTTCGTACAGAAAGTTCCTTCCAAAAGATTTTATTTCTTGTACATTACCTCCCGACAGTTGTTTGTATTTTATACAAATTCCATACAGAAAATTTCTAGCAAAAGATCCTATATTTCCAGTAAAATTATAAGACAAACATACTATGTCAATTGCACTTAACATTGACATCTTTTTATCAGAATTTTCTTAATAGCTGGCTACTTTATGAAATTTATTTTTTTAAATAATTTTTAACTATATCCATTTAATATGAAGTATAAAATGCAGTCAAAGCGTATGGAGAATAAAATATTATTTAATATTTACAATAACATTAAATGTGAAAAAATTATATTTAACATAGTTTTTAGAGTTATCGCAAGCGAAATTTTTGTTACACACACCCACATACAGATATCATTGTAAAAATAGTAAAATTGTATTCTAAGGACCCTAAAACGTGCTTGTTGATTAAAAACTCATCATCGAATTTTTTGACCAAAGACAATACCTTCCTTACCTAAAGGTGACGGAAGGCAAAAAGGAAGTTTCTAGGCTCCACTCTGTGTCAATTCATGCGCAAATATTAAAGACGATCAGGATATTAAAAATTATAGGATGTGAAGATGTAAAGAGAATGTTGAATGCATTTACACATCTTTATTTTTACCTTGAAAGTCTGTTGCAGTCTATTGCATGATAATGTTTATATATTTATATATTTGTTTTTGTTTTCAGTAACCATGGATTCAAGGTACATCAAGTTACTTTTCTTTGTTACTTTGGCTACAGCTGTTTCAGCAACTGAGGTAGTTACTTCTCATTTGTACAAGCATTGAAATCTCCATTTTAAATTATTATAATAAATTGAAATAATTATTTTTTCAGGTATCAAAAGAAGCTTATGTTGGAGTGAATGTAGACGCCCAAGTAGATTCAGGAGATATAGTTAAAACCATTGACAGTAAGTATCGAATAATACCTAAATATAGTCGGAAAAATTGATTCTTTTGGGCAATAAAACTATAAATATTATAATTATGACAAGGCGGCACATAACTGTCCCTGCTTGCTTGTACATTGAATGTCAACGTGCCATTATTTGTGCCGCTTTGTTGAAATGGAGACATGCATTGAATGGGTTCGTGGGTTCCCTGCCTACTTTTTATAATAAAATAATAAATAAATAAATATAAATATATCATCACGGCTTATTACCCATTGCTAGGTGTGCCAATCTGCTTTGTTCGCAGATATCGGTAATGATGATGACATATTTGTACCGTAAGGACATGGCTATGTAATTTGGTCCAGTATTATTCACGAAAGATGACTATTCAAGGTCATTTATGAGCCGTCTGATATATTACTTGCAGATAACTTCACTGTATTTCGTACCCATAGGCGTGCAACGAAAAATATTTATGGGTACATTTTAACTGAAAAATAATTGTACTTTATTGGAACATTTTGTTTTTTTCTTTTAAATAATAATTTGACTTAAATGTCAGTACATATATATTAGAACAGAGGGCAGTATAATAAATAATTACATGTCTGTAAATATACGACATACGTCACTGCTATTTTTAGTGTGTTAGAAAGTAATGGCACTATTTACGTATATCTGTCACACCACATAAATTAAATAGATATACGTCAAACAATCTTTCTCTTTCTAATACAAAATATTGCTAAGCTACTGCTATAAAATGCTGTGTATTATTTCTTCGAACAAATGACCTTGAATAGTCATCTTTCGTGAATAATAGTATAGATTTATACATATAAGAAAGTACGTAGAATCTGATGGCGTTTTCAAGTTTGTATGGTATGATGCCTAGCGAATGAAAGTTGACGTTTAGATTATTTGATAGATGTGGTTTCTTTTGAAAACATTTCCCTATATTTGATTTGAAAGGAAACTGACCCTTATGTATTCTGTTACAAAAGATTAGAATTGTACTCAATACCAGGAGGCATTTAAAATGACCTTAGAAACAGGATTCAGGGATGTATTTAAAAAATTTAATACCCCAACTTCTAGTTCGTTCGTCTCAAGTGTAAGCAACACTCGAGTCGAAATTACTGTTAGAGTATATTAAAAATAATCTTATATCATAGAATTGCCAAACTAAATAGTTTAAAGGTCAAAATATTTTGTTATAATCAACATAAACGAAAAATGTTTAAAATATTTTAAACGCACCCCTGTTTTGATATTCATTTACCCTAGTCGGCCATCTATTTTCAGCCAGACATAGTAATGTATTTCTGTGCTTTCCTAGTCCAGTATTTAAATGGGTTCATGCAAAAATTTCACACCTGAATATTTCGTAGGGTTTCAAAAGAAACCACATCTATAAAATAATTTAAACATCAACTTTTATTCGCTAGTCATACCATATCTGGACCCTTTTTTAGGGTGGACAATATTTAACCAATTTTGGGCGAAAGGTACATCACATATATGTACAATAATAATAATAATAATAATAATAATAATAATAATAATAATAATAATAATAATAATAATAATCACCGTGAGGTGACGCCTGGTAAACGCCCGCACGGTAGAAATATGTCATCATCATTACCGATATCTGTGAACAAAGCAGATTGGCACACCCAGCAATGGGTAATATACCGTGATGATATATTTTTATTTATTTATTATAATAATAATGTCCAAAATTGAACTGCGATAAAAACTTTCAAATACTGTTTTGGGGTACAAGTGAATAACAATTAAACCTATTTACCTTTTTTCGGGTGTGGAGGTTCCTTATAAATCCGGTGTCCCTCGTTCTTAAGTTCAACCACTTCATAGCACCAAGATTTTCAGTCTTAAGCCTCTAAGCTATCAATAAAACTGACACTAAATCACAAAAAAATAATTATAATCCACGCACTAAAACAATTGTCACTATTCTCTACAAAATGTTACAGTTTTTACATCCATTTTTCACCTTTTTAGGTCAAATAATACCCACAAAAATTAATAATAATCGCACACACGAAGCACGTGTTGTACTATACACAATATACAAAACACTGCAAATGAAGCAGATTATTACTAACGTTTAGACAAGTCTGTTGCTGTCAACAGCCGGCAGATATACAGACCTATTCTGTAACTCAGTGGTTAATTTTTAACAACTGATTAAAACTGTTGTCCAATAGCTATTGATTTAACAACTAAAAATTCTAATTTTTGTTATGTATCAACATACTTGATTGGTTAATATGTTTAACAAGTTGTTAAAAATTAACAACCGAGTTACAGAATAGGCCCGATTAGTTTATTTTTCTTGCAGCGTTCTTTACGTCATTATTTTTTTAAGTAATAATCGACAAACTATTATATTTTTTCTTCTGTTATACACATATGTAACAAATAGAAAAATAAACTACAACAATTTGACATAATAATATTTATAAATTTTTTTTTAGCTGGAATATCCCACGCAACAAATGTAGCTGCTGCAGCAGTAAAAACAATTGCAGTTCCTGCTCCCGCCGTTCAATCTGTAAGTTACATTTCAAATTTCCACACCGAAAAAAAAAATTCGAAACTAACTAAATTAATATTTATTTTTCTTCAGTCGTTCTATTTCGAGAAAAACTATCAACCAGCCCCAAGACGAACAGTGGTAGTAGAAAAACAAGTAGAATATAAACCACCCCCTACTACAGCCCCAGTAATTGTGCACGAACTGCCCCAGCAAGATGTCTATGTGCAGAAAGTATATACACATAGAAGACCAGCACATCAACGGAGGAAATACGTATATGTCAACGCAAATGCGTAAGTAAAATATCTGAGTCACAAAAAAGATTAAGTTAATCCTTATTTTCGGATTAGCGAATTTTACTCTAATTTTGGCTGTTTATTTCTTAAAATATAGTCTAATCTAATCCAAGTAACTACCTTTTTTTAAACCCCTCAACAGGATTAAATCCCAATTACAGAGTGGGTTCACATTCACACACATCCATGCCTTAATGGGATTCGAACCCAGAGCCCCGAGGTCACTCATGACATGAGGCGTTGCTCTAACCATTGGGCCACCGGAGCTATAATAAAATGAAGATTAAATTTTAAATACCGGGTTAGAATAGAATTCACTAATCGAAAAATGAGGATTAGCTTAAATATTTTTGTGAAATAATTGCGTAGGCTTCCACAGTCTGAGTCATGAGAAATATTCGTTTTCCGGGAATGGACTGTGTCATATTTTGAGTCAGAGCTCAACGTTTCGCCCGCAGTCGTATGGGGCATCTTCAGGAGCAAGGGGGATAGTCTTAAACAAGGTTACCCGACGTGTCAACCACGCTAGAGGCCGAGTCTGCCCCTCTTGTTGCTTAAACTCGGCCTCTAGCGTGGTTGACACATCGGGTAACCTTGTTTAAGACAGTCTATCCCCCTTGCTCCTGAAGATGCGGGCGAAACGTTAAGCTCTGACTCAAAATATGACACAGTCCATTCCCGGAAAACGAATATTTCTTATATTTTTGTGAATCGTTAATTTTTATTAATCTAAGTACATACCAACATATTTACTCATGCAGGAAACTATTGAATTCCTTTTCTATTGTTCTATTTACTTTTTCCTTTTTAAAACGTTACGAATATTATTTTGATATGATTAGTTCTTTGATAGTGACATTTATCTGTCAGTTACATACATTTGAATAACTGCGTTTTGTTTGTTTAAAGCGTAGGCTCTAGGATTTAAATCATAGTAAATTTTATAAATTTATCCATAAAATATATAGAAAAAGTATTAATGCAAATCTGTTGAAAATTTAATAATCTTTAATTTTTATAATAAAATTAATCTCGAATAAATAACATTTAAAGGTATATTTCGAAGAAAAACTATTTTGAGCTTCTAGGAAAGTCCCATTTCCGGTTATCCTATTTTCACCAAAATCTAATGGGCTCTTTCCATTACAGACAAAGTTCGAAATACAAGATTTCAAAATTTTCTGAATGATAGTATTTGAGTTAGAGTGAAGGATCCACACACACATACATACACACAGACATCATCGTGAAAATGTTGAAATTGGATTCTAGGGACCTTAAAACGTGGTCATTTACCAAAATCTCGATATGCGATTTTTAGCACGATCCCTGTACCTCCCTTACCAAGGGTAGCGGGAGGTAAAAATAACAGTGGCTCTATCTGTAATCTGGACAGTGCACTAGACACTTTCTTTATTTTTATCATTTCTTGTATTAATAAAAATAATTAATTTATTCAAGCAATTTGTACATTTCAGAAAAAAAAATTATTCCGCTTTTTGTGTTTCAGCGAGGTGGCACCACCACCACCTAGAGCGAGCTTCTTCTCCAAGCTTTTTGCATACAATGCGGCTCCAGCACCACCTCCAGCCCCAGTAGTATTCGAAAAAGAGGTTCAGAAACAAGTTGTAGTGCCCCAACAAGTGCCGGCAGTACATCATAACACACAATATACCGCTACAGCAACGGTTAATAAGAATGGACAACTATTCAATGATATTTTCAATGTAAGTCAGTGATAAATAAATATTAAAAATAACAAAAAAATTACGTTAGGTTTGTTCCGTACTGATTTGATTGTATGTTGGAACAAACCTATTAGCATTTTAAATATCTCGATTATGGTGTTAACATTGGGGGGTTTCCATCATAATCAAAATAATGAACAATTACACTAATAGTTATTTGTATACCAAGGCCGCGAAATCACTCTTTAGCGTACTGAGAGAAAAATTGTCGCCGAGGCCGCTTGCGGCCGAGGCAAGACAATCTCGAGGTCGCTAAAGGATTTCGCGGACAAGGTGTACACAATATTTTTTGTGCAACCGTCAAAAATATGTAATTACAAATTTTATTAATTTTCAACAGTTTCATTATAAATAGAAAGTTAGCTTTCAAGGTGAAATCCAATTTCGCGGCCTGTATTGCAGCTGCGAAATGCTTATTTCGCGTCCGGTTGCACAAAAAATATATTATAAAACATTTATAAAAATACTAACTCAATATTTATCCATTTTTTTAATGCTTGAAAGTGTTACACTGCGTTCAAAATACACCACTGCTTTTTATTACCTCCCGTCATACCGTAGGTAAGGGAGGTAATGTAATGCCAAAAATTCGATGGTGAGTTTTCAGTAAATAAGCACGAATTAGGGTCCCCACAACACGTTTTTTGCTATTTTTACGATGATGTAACAAACTTCCCAATATATCTATTTTCCGTATTTAATCTTCCTGCATTCATATAACGAGTTGATTAGATTTTGGGTAAAATTGGATAAATGGAAGTGATACTTTACTTGAAGCCCATAACAGTTTTTAATGAAAAACTATATTAAAATATAATCCAAAACTTTTCAATTTTAGTATTTAAGACTTTTATATCCTGGGAAACAACATATTAGATTTTGGCTAAAATTAATCAACCAGAAGTGATACTTTACTTGAAGCTCTGAACATATTCTCATGAAAAATATATTGATATACTCCAAAATTTGTCAAATTTAGTATTTACGACTTTTACATGAAGGGGAATAACATATTACATTTTGGTTACAATTGAAAAACCGGAAATGATACTTCATTTGAAGCTCTGAACAGATTTTCGTGAAAAATAAATTGATTCAATCCAAAACTTTTCGAATTTGATATTTAAGACTTTTATATTAATGAGAACGACATACTAGCTGTTTTCTAAAATTGATAAACCGAAAGTACTATTTAAAGGAAGCTATAAACAGATTTTCTTGAAAAAATATATTAAAACATGATTCAAAACTTCTCGAATTTGGTATTTAAAACTCGTGTATAATTTGAAACAACATTAGATTTTGACTATAACTATATGATAAACCGGAAGTGGTACTTAATTTGGAGCTCTTAACAGATTTTCGAGGAAAAACAAAATATAATCTAAAATTTGGTATTACAGACTTTTCTATTTATTGGAACAACAAATTAGATTTTGTTTACAAACGATCAACCGAAGGTGATACTTTACTTAAAAGCTCATTGCTATTTCAAACATGGAATTGACGGGAGGTCATGTGTTGGCCACATTAGATTTTGTAAATATAATCACAATGATGTAATTTGAATGTGCTGCCATTTATTATCACATAGTAAGATATTGAATTTGTTTGATGTATATAGCTAAAATCGAATACTGTAAAATTCTCACATTACACACACATGTTGACAGATAACATAGACACTGTAAAATCGAGCCGGCTTGTGACGTCATCGGCCAACAGCGTTTCAAACGCAGTATAATGGTTTCATACATTTTAAAAAAATTGGAAACATATTTAACTATTTAGTTAGTGTTTTCATAAATGTTTTATGATATATTGTAGTGTAATAGTGTTATTATTCACTATTTTGATTACGGTGGAAACCCCCCATTGCAGGCCGGGCTATGACGTAATATGCCGGATCGAGTTTACAGTTTCCTCTTTTATCTCTCAACATAGATATAGTTTACAATACTCTGTTTTACGTACATATATTATATAATGTTAATATCTTTAACGTGGGCGAGTCGATTTTAAACACTGCATTTCTTAAAAATATAGAACTGAATTTTAAACAGTGAACGAGCAAGCTACGATTGCACCATCTATTGAGCGTGACTTGCGGCCTACAACGCACTGTCCTGGCGGTAAAAATTGGCCGTTCAAATAAGCTACAAAAAATACTGTTTGAAATAAAAAATGCAAATTGCGAATTTCTCCGTGAAACGACCATAATAGTAAAAAGTTCCCTCATGTTTCACAATTTACAACTTCTGACGATGACTGAAAAGTTGTAAATTGTGAACTTGTTTTACTTACTTGCGTAGGCTTCCACAGTCTGAGTCATGAGAAATATTCGTTTTCCGGGAATGGACTGTGTCATATTTTGAGTCAGAGCTCAACGTTTCGCCCGCAGTCGTATGGGGCATCTTCAGGAGCAAGGGGGATAGTACTGTCTTAAACAAAGTTACCCGACGTGTCAACCACGCTAGAGGCCGAGTTTAAGCAACAAGAGGGGGAGACTCAGTCGGGTAACCTTGTAAACTGAGTCTCCCCCTCTTGTTGCTTAAACTCGGCCTCTAGCGTGGTTGACACGTCGGGTAACCTTGTTTAAGGCAGTATTATCCCCCTTGCTCCTAAAGATGCCTCATACGACTGCGGGCGAAACGTTGAGCTCTGACTCAAAATATGACAGTCCGTTCCCGGAGAACGAATATTTCTCTTGTTTTACTTATTCTAATACATAACTTATCATGAAGAATACATTATAAAAAAATTGAAAATCAGTGGAAACCCCCATTACTCGAAGTTTAGGTATACGATATACCTTTTTCGGAGTAAGATCTTACATATTTTTAAAAATAACTAATTTTTAATATTTGTTTTCAGATTCCCATCCAAACTTTGAAATCAGTAAATCAACTTGTCAGTAATATAGTTGGAGGAGTATCTGTTTCTAAATCAATAAATACTCACACTGTTCATCCTGTTGATGTACATCCACAAAATGGTAATGCTTATCTACATGCAGAAGGACATGTAAGCCATTAAAACAAAACATAACTTTATTTTTTTATAATTTTTGTAATATTTTTGTATGAAGATAAATAATAAAATATCTTACCGAGTAAAACTCTTGTATGTTGTCCTTAGTCAGTCATAGCTTTTTACCCATTTCTAGGTGTGCCAATCTGCTTCAACAAGAGTTTATTTTGTGCAATTTGTGAATTAGAAATAATCATATATATTTAAATATAATAAGACTTACCTTAGATCTAAAACTTTTCACACAAATTAGAAAATTAAAACCGCCAAAAGACATAATATAAATATATATTTTTTTTTATTTAAAAAACAACAAATATCAAAATATAATAAATTAATAAATCTTACAAAACCGGAGACGATCTTGTATGCAGGACATAATTCTTAAGTTTCTTCATTTTATTATGTGTGATAGAATCCAAAATCCATTTCTCCGACACACAAGTAACGCCTTCTTGGCTCGCCTGTTCTCCGACAACTATTTTTGCGTCTTTGGCAAACCGTACAACTTGCCCTCCACATATTTCTACTAATTCTTCCAAGTCTGAAAAACGGGGGCTGCTTCCTCTAGATACAAAAATTGACCCACAAGTTGTGAAGAGGTCCATGGAGTATAACGGACCGAAAGAGTGTTTCTCAACGCGGCATTTCTGAGGAGAAAATTCAGGTTCGTTCTAAGAGGGAGATCAAGAAAAAAAGGGATAAGTATAAAAATTTAAATTTTGAAATTCCTTTCGTTTTCTGATACGGAAAATGGGCGGAGTATAGAATAGGGTCCAGCTTTAAAATGTATTATTTTTTAATGGACACTATTCTTTTATGTAAAATATCAAACAAAAACATGAAATTAGAGTTCGGAAACATGTTTTTAGGCTATATTTGTGAAATATATGATTTTTTCGCTTGCCAATTTACAAAAAATACTTTAATGAAACGGTAACCTAACGTACAGAACTCATTTTGACGAAACTCGAATGGATACATTCAATATTCGGTATTTTTTCAGACTTTACTACAAAAACTCATCAAATCATCACAAATCCTTTGCTTCCGTCCCCTAATTTTGATTTATTTTATTGAATAGAAGACTAATGTACTGGTATATAGTCATTTAAACGCATTTTGATTTTGGACCCTATTCTATACTTTAGCCAAAATCAGATTTAATTATTAAATTAAAATTAATTTTATAATTTTTATTAAATCAAAGGTTTTATAATGAGTCGTCAGTAAATTCTTGACTAGACCCGTATAATACTCGTCAGTAAAATGCCATTTTCCTGACACTTATGTAAATAACTATTGTTTTAGTGACAAGATTTATTTTTGAAATCGTTCTGTGAGACAAAGACACTGATTTGGAAACGGTACAAGAGTTAAAAAAATCCAGACGTGGTTGAAATAAAAAGCCAAAGATGCAACTAATATTATTGTATGGTTGTATGTAAATAAATACAATTATTAAAATATTATGACTCATTTACTAACCTGGACAGCTGGGGAAAATTCAACCATTTCGTAATCTTCTTCTTCCAACCATTTTCCAGCTTCTAGCGATTTAAAGAGCTAAATATGAAAAGAAAATGGGGGATTAAAGCTCAATCGAATTTAGAAAAATTACACTTTATCCGTTTTAACTATTGAGCGTTGGATGAGATAGGGCTTAAGATTCTAGCTCTCTGATTAGTTCAAACGTGAACCGAGTTTACACAGTAAAATAATTGACGCGAAATTTAAATTTGCTTGACAACTGTATCAATTATTTTGCCGTCTGACATAAAATGTATAAATGTCAACAAATTAATAGTACACGATTTATTACATATTATTTTCTGTTCAGTTCTGTTTGTATTTTTCGTTTATTAATTTTCCTAACGTTTTGTCGTTATTATTGTTCTCTTCGTTAATATTATAGATAAAAATCCTGAACCTGGCTCTGCCGATGTCACATCAAAACCAACATGAACGCAGGCGTGGTTTACGCGCTCCAACAGCCATTAGCCAATGGGGTAGAATCTTAGACCAGGAATAGAGGGGAAGACAAGGCATAGTCACGCGTATATTTCCAAATCATCTGAGCGATTTTGAACCTTATTGAAATGTTAAAGTCAGCCGCAAAAGGCTAGTCGACCAGTTAATTACTGTTATGTTACAGTTGGCCAAATCTAAATAAATGCTTGATTATCCATAACTACAAATTATCTTGATTTTGTTTTATAAAACTAAAATAAATACGAAAGAATATTAATAAAAAAAAAAACATAATGTAAATAACGGACAAGTTAAAACGGTAGGTGACGCTTGTTGACGTTGAAAACTTATTTGTTCGACTGCACACGTATGTAACACATCTGGCCGACTAGCCTTTTGCGGCTGATTCTGACAGTTCAATAACGTCGAAAATCGCTAGGATGATTTGGAAAGTCGTCATATGGCGAAATACATAGCATGCCCTGTCTCCCCCTCTATTCCTGGTCTAAGGGTAGAATAGTGTGATGTCAGAGTATAGCGCGAAATATGAAGTACTGTTCTAGGCAAAAACGATACTTTCAAAGTAGACTCTATTGACAGAACACATAAGGGTCAGAATTTAAAGGCTTGTAATTTGATGCTGATATTATTGTTATTATGAAGAAGTCAACTTTCAGATATTAATAACATCAAATTGTAAACATTTTTCTATTACTTCGTAATACAATATATATACACATTAATAAATAACAAAAGTTTTATTTCAAATTGAAATCAACTCTGCACATTCTGAACTACAGAGTATCAAGTTTGCGCAAACATATTCGAGTGTTTACCGACATATCGACTGAGATTTTGTTTGTTGGCGTTTTTGAGCATTGTCAAATCAATTATTATCAAAACTTTAGATTTTTTTTTTTAAATTTAATGTACGTAAATAACTCTGTCTATCCACATTAATATATTAATAATATGTCGTGTTCTTAGGGTACTGTAACATAAAAATGGTTCGCTGTCTTTCGAACGGGAGCCTTCCGGGCGTTTTACGCGATGTTTTACAAATATGTCCGAGATTAAACGAACATGCAGTTCCATGCAAAGTATTTTAAAACTTCAATAGAATAATTATTATTACTAATTAGGATATGTTTTGTTTAATTGAAAGGGTAATATTTAAACTTAACTGAATGATAGCTTAAATAGTTAACTTTTCTTAATTAAGTAAGATATTGGCGACGAAATGAATTGCTTCAAATTATAGTTCTCATTTGCTGTGGCAATAGGGTTCACTTTGAAAGATGTGTTTACCGGTAGGACAGTAGTTTAAATGAAGCGCGCCGCATGTGACGTAATTACTGAACTACCCTAAAATTTGCCAAGCCCAAGACGTCACAAACATGGCGGATACTGAATTTTAAGCGCGCGAATTAAATGCATTAAAGTTTCGCTTTGATATTAGATTTATAAACTCATTCATTTTTTTTAAATATAATTTAGAAATAACGTATATGTCCACGAAGATAATTTGTATAAATTTATATTCGTGACGTCACACCTATCTTTTTAAATTTTGGGGGACCATAACTCGCTTATGAATAGTAATTTTCGCCGGATTTTTCACAATAGTCTTAGTTGAAATCATAAAAAAATGGTTGAATGAATAATTATATAATTTTTACTCACCCATTCTTGTCGTAATATCCAACAGCCCCTCGCAATAGCCCTGAGTAAATTAATCGTCCTCGCTGGTCCTCCCGCGACCAAATGCGTCGTTCTTTTCGACACCTCATCTTCCACGACAAACCCTCCCAATTTTTTCACAATTTGTTGAAAAACCTGCACATCCGGTTTATGAAATCTTGTGCAAACTATACTAGGCAATTTTGTCGGCAATTTTTGTTTTTGTGTTAGACGAGATTCGTCGAAAGATTTCTTCGATCTTTGAGGCACGAAATCGAGAGTGCTTCGACGTTTGGGCTCGTCAAGTTGGGAGAGTTTTGATTTGAGACTAGTTTGAGACTTTTTAGGGGATTTTGGCGTTTTAGAAGAGTCGGAAGATAAATCGGTAGAACTTGAAAATTTGAAATTTTTTGGCGTTTTGGCTATTCGTTCAGATTTTCTAACTGGTGTACTAATTTTTTTATTTTTATCGTTGTCCAAATCAGTTTCAGAGCTCGTACTGCTGAAAGTCAAAGCCCTAGCCGATTTTCTTTTTTTGTTTTCCTGTGTTGGTATTTTGGGCGGTACAGATTTTGTTTTAACGGCTTTAACAGTCGATCTTGTCTTCTTTTTAGCTTTTTCTGATAACAAAATCGGTAAATTTACAAGAGGCACTTTATATTTTACTTTTTTAGGCGGTGATACATTAACTTCCGGTGTTTCAATTTCCGTTTGTTTATTCCCGATAATTTGCGACAGGGAAACTTGTTGATTTGGGTCGAAAAGTCTGCGGACTCTTGGTTTGGATTTTTCGGTAGACGTTTTTTGTTCTTCAGCCGGTTGAATTTCAGTTGTTTCAGGGGCTATAGTGTTCCGACGAGATTTTCTTATGGTGATTTTATCGCTTGGAGTGTCCAGAAAGTTTTCGGATGAATTCGATGTTTCTTCGGAATTTTTAGCAATAGTTTTTCGTTTGGACTTTCGAATATTGTCGTCCGATATTTCGGCTGGTCTTTTAGGAGTATTCGCCAAAGTTTTCCGGCGATTTTTCCTCAAATTATTTTCAGGTTCAGTGTTTTCTATGGCATCTTCATTTTCTCCAAATATTTTCTTTAATTCTTCTTCTACTTTGTCTTCGGGTTTTGCGACAGTTTTTCTTCTATTCTTCCTAGGACTTTTAATATTTTTCGAAGTATTTTTGTCAATTTCTTCTGCCATACTTTCGTCTGTATTTTGAAGATTTGCTAAAGTTTTTCTGCGTGTTTTTCTAACACTTGATTCGTTTTCTTTTATGGGAGAATTTATTTTGAATAAAGTTTGTCTTCTATTATTTTTCTTTAAATTTCGAGGTTTGTTTTCAATATTGGAATCTTCAGAACTTAAAGTACATTCTATAAAATTTGTTTTTCGTTTTGGTGTAGCGAGAGATTCAGTTGAAGACTTTTGGGGTCGTTTTAGACCTACAGTGCGTCTTCTTGTTTTATTTTTTGATATTTCTGAATCAGAACTTGGAGCAGACCCAAAACTATTTGATCTGGGAATAGAAGGGAGTTTATTATTTTGTATTTCTTTAGATATATTTGTTGAATCTTCCGAAATATATAAATTTAGTTCCTCGCTAGAATTTTTTTTGTTGATAGAAGAATCTTCTAGAAGATTTCTAGAACTGCTATTTCTAGTCTTCTCTGTACTATTTAAATTAGAATCATCCGTAGTTGTAACATGTAATTTCAATGAATCCTCTTTATCTACACTTATTTTTTTCAAACTTTTCTTACAAGTTTCCTTTAAAATACTTTCAGGAGATCGAATCTTTGACGCCTTTTCAAGTTCGAAGGAATTTCTAGCCTTGATTAAATTCGATTCTGGAAGTAATTCGTCAGGTTCTGGATCGGGAAAAAGTACTTTAGCAACTGGTTGTGAAGATGGCACTACGTCTGAACCGACGGAAACATACGAATCGCTTTCAGATAGTTCCGGGTTTGTGTTAATGTATTTGTAAGGTGAGGCGATTTCTGTACGATTATGCGGGTCTTTGAAATGTGATCCGTGCATTGTTGAACGCCACTGGAATGACGGAAATAGTGTTAATATATTTTTTTTTATTATATGTGTGTCTCATGTTATTGTAAACATTTTTTTTTTGTTACCGGGTGTGAAATTATAGGGATTCTATAGGGCACGGAAGATCACGTGATCTATCGTATGTTTTGTCTCTTTCTCACTTCAGACTCGATCTTCAGCTCTGTTCCACGCTAACTTCAGACTGTACTTTCGACGCAGTGCGCATGCGTCAGCTTGAATAGCTGTCACATTTCTAGCAAGATATCAAATGAGAATAAAATGAAGACAATAAGAATCAAATTGAATTGAATTCTTCAATAATACATTATAATGGAAGATAACAATGTGATCATATGTATATTCATAAGTATTACGATGAGGATGCTCTTCGTCTTCATTCTTGCTTAAAAAGCAAATATTACCAACAGTAATTGGCAATTTATAAATTTAGGGCTTCATCAACCACCTACTACCAAATCTGAGTAAACGATAATATGTCAGCAAGTGATATTCTCATAAACATAAACGGCCACGAGCCACAGACGACGTCTCTCTTGTTTTTCACATGTAACCTACCTACCACGCCTACCCTACCTATACAAATTGTCACTTGTTACTTATGTTCAAATATTATTAGGTTTTAAATATTACAGCGATAATCGGTGCTTGATGGGATAGCAAACAGTTTTATATTATAGTCCGACGACAAACTTGCACCCAACAACGCACTGGCATCGTTTGAAAAAGAATGACAACACTCACAAACAACAATAAAAGAAATAACAACAAACAAGATAACAAAAAGAAACAAATAATAAAACACTACAATGAATAACAATAACACAATCAATCGCTATATGCACAAGAACCGCCAAATAACAAAATGGCAACAAATTCCACGCTTGCGCACTCATTCTTAAAATTTACCGCTAGAAAAATATGACAGCTATTCAAACTGACGCATGCGCACTGCGTCGAAAGTACAGTCTGAAGTTAGCATGGGACAGAGCTGAAGATCAAGTCTGAAGTGAGAAAGGGACAAAACATATGATAGGTCACGTGATCTTCCGTGCCCTATACTGACAATATTACAGAGGTCCTTAATGTCAGATATACGTTATTTCAGAACTTAAATCATTGGTTTGGAGCCCGTATCAAGTTTTATAATAAAAATACAATTATAATATATGTGTAAAATAAATAAAATTACCTTATTCCTGTCGGTAACAAAATTAGTTATTGAAACTTCTGATCTTCTCCGGTTATCATCAAATTCTTTAGTTTTGTTTAGTTCATCTTGTATTACTTCTTCGTAATCTTTCTGCATATCCTAAAAGAAATGTAAGACTCACTTAAGAATTACAAACTATTTTTATTGATGATGTATATTGTATACATATACGTATTAATTACGTATTACAAGAACTACAATTTTTATGCTTTCTGAAATTAACTATTCTGAATTACAATTATTATTGTCGATTTGTTTTACGTTCTGAAACGCATTTGGCATTTTTATAGCTTTACAAAACTTATATTGGCATTTAAAGAGCGCGAGTAGACAAGATTTGAGTGACCTTGAACTTCTTAAGGAGATTCTATTATTATAAGCATTTACGACAGTTTTGATTGAAATTTAAGAATGTTATTACCTCCCGTCATACCATAGGCAAAGTAAAATAAATAAATAAATATATCATCACGGCATATTACCCATTGCTGGGTGTGCCAATCTGCTTTGTTCGCTGATATCGGTAAAGATGATGACATATTTGTACCGTGCGAGCGTTTACCAGGCGTCACCTCACGGGCACTCATTGCTGGCGTGGAGAGTGCGCCACAGGGGTCAATTCTGTGCCATTTAAAATTCGAAATATTTGGCGTCGGTCGGGATCGAACCCGGTTCCCCAGATTCGCGACCAAACACTCAAGCACGCGGCCACGGGACCCCATAGGTAAAGGAGGTAATGTAATCGTGCCAAAAATTCGACGGTGAGTTTTCAGTAAATAAGCACGAATTAGGGTCCCCACAACACGTTTTTACTATTTTTACGATGATGTCTGTGTGTGTGTGTGACGATTTTTTCGTCCATTCCAAACTTCCAAATATATATATTTTCCGTATTTAAGCTTCCTGCATTCATATAAGTTGATTAAATTTTGGGTAAAATTGGATAAATGGAAGAGATACTTTACTTAAAGCCCAACAGTTTTTAAAGAAAAACTATATTAAAATATAATCCAAAACTTTTCACTTTTAGTATTTAAGACTTTTAAATCATGGGAAACAACATATTAGATTTTGGCTAAAATTAATCAACCAGAAGTGATACTTTACTTGAAGCTCTGAACAGGTTTTCGTGAAAAATATATTATGATATACTCCAAAAATTGTCAAATTTAGTATTTACGACTTTTATATGAAGAAGAACAACATATTAGATTTTGGATACAATTCATAAACCGGAAGTGATACTTTATTTGAAGGTCTGAACAGATTTTCGTGAAAAATAAATTGCACTTGCATGTTTTAATTATTGTAATCTAAATACTTGTCATTGTTGTAATCATTTAATAGGTAAATAGGATTACTTTTTATTATGAACTATGTTTTGATTGTTATAATCAATTCTGTTATTGTTGTATTTAATTATAAATAAAAAATAGTTTAAATACTATTTTGATTATAATAATGGCACTTGGTGAGTATAACAACCTTCAATATTATATTAAAGGAAGTCTTAAAGTCACATTAATTAAAGCGAATGATTAACCTGATAATGAAAACGCGCAATAATTATTAATTTTTCTTACCAGATTTTTATTTATGTATAATATGTATTAGGTAAGTTTTTCATAAATTATCATTTAACACTACTCCTATACCAATTCATGTAAGTAAATCAAACAAATATATATTTTGAAATGATATAATAACTATCTGGTTTACATATTAATATTAGCTCTAAAGATTTTTGATCACTGTTGGTAATGGATACGTATTTTTATTCTTGAAACATTTATTGTATATTATATTACTATTATTAATGGTAACGTATGTCGGTTCTATCTACTCGTGACGGAGTGACGCTGACGTCACAACTTTCGCGCCAAAACTTCAATAATTATTTTAGGCGTTATTAAGCATAATTTCAAGAAAACAAAAAATACGGAATTACAATTTTTAAATTCTTCGTAACATAAAAAATTCAAAAAATTAATGACAATTTTACCAAAAGAAAAAAATATGGGTAGCAAGTTTTTATCGTCTCTTCAAACATTTTAAATAAAAAAATGGCACGCAAGTAGCCCATTGCAGACTCATTATGAATGAGCATACGGTTCGCGATTACGCAAACATGTTAATAATGTACGGCCGAGTGGCGTTTTTGAACGAATATTATTTATTATATCCAAAAACAAATGATTATAAGTACCCTTACATAAATTATTATTGTCTTACCTTGCATATTTCTGTGAGATTCGCATCGTAAGCATCGGCACAAACGGCCGGAAACTTCGCTTCTGGAACTTTAAACTTATGCTTTCTAACTGCTTCAAGCCACAACACAGAAACAACATGCATCTTCAACAACTTCGCTTTTCTGTACGTAGTATACAATCCATCTTTCAATATTACATGAGTTACTCCCGTGCACAAATTATCTTTAACTATTGCCCCCATACTTTGAATCACTTTTTTTATCGCTGCCGATCTGTCTTCGCCGTTGCTTCTAATTTCACAATACGCCACGACTCCTTTGAGGATTTGGTTATAGGATTTTGGAGTCCCCACAAAAAGCGGACTGGGCAATTTTTGAGAAGGTTCATCACTAGATGATGATTCTAGTCGTTGAAGGGCTCGTTTTCTCGCTAAAGCTGATGGACTTTCAAGCCGTAAAGTGTTATTTTTCGGTTTAGGAGATTTGTTTAAAAGATTATTATTCTTCTGTAACCGTTTAATAGGCGAACTATACTTATTTGGCGACGAATTTTCATCCACAATTCCTTCTTGAGTTAAGAGTTCCAAAACTTTGGCTCGTTTTTCTGGATTGGTAAGAAGTGTACGAAACAGCATTTGATTTGCAGAGCTTTTTATAGCATCTGATAAACTCATTGTATCGGTTTTATCACCAAACATATTCATTTTTTGTCACAACTGTATAAAATGTCAAAATATTTCACGAACACATATGATTTTTGCGCGAAGATAAAGAAAACATAACCTAAAACAACGACAGTTTACTAGTTTAGATTAGTGTTTTGTTTTCACAGAAAAAACTTATTACTTATTTGCAGTAGTGTAAAAATTACTTAATTAACATTTATATATATTAATATTTTAGACTAGAAGTGCACAACGGTGCATCAAAATCAAAACAACTCCGTAATAAAATTTGTAATTTTGTTCACTCTAAAATTGGTGTTGGCTACCCTGGCCTGATGTGTGCTGTAAGGCTGTATGGTAAGCGGAAGCGTAGATCGTCCAACAGAAGAAAAAAAAACTTTGTAAATATACAGTGCGTCCAAAACACAGACCATTTAAAAAATTATTCAGCTTGACCGGTAAGTCGTGACATTACGCATTTAATACGTGTCGAAATTTCGGATGAAAAAATGAGATGCAGATGTTTAAAATTTCAAAGAAATTTCATGTAAATTTAAATTGTAACTCGCGAACCGCTTATCGCCAAAAATCGACTATACTTCGTTCCATGTAAGAAAATAGTGGTGGGAAGATAGGTGCAGTTTAATATTGTTGTTTATTGCATCAACGATCACAAATACACTAGATTTAACTTCATAGCATTTGTTTTGTTTTCGGCTGGACAGAAAGAGACAACTAAGGATAGAGATATATTAAGTTATTTATTTTTAATTAATAAGAGTTTTTAGAATTATGTACATTTTATTTCAAAACTTGAAAAAGGCAGATTTATAGAGAACAATGAAACCGGAAAACTTTGAACAAGCGACCCTCGATTTTTTAACTATAAATTAAATTCTGTCTGATTTTAAATTCTGTAGTAATTGGGTTTTCCCCACTACAAATTCTATTGCTCCATACCAATAGAATTAGAAATGACAGAATTAAGATTTCCCCAATACTTTCTCCGGATAGATTTCAAATTCTACTAGTCTGGAGCAGTAGAATTCTTAGTGGAAAAACTCAATTCTGACAGAATTTGAAATCAGACAGAATTTAAAGTTACAAAATCAAGGCCCGAACGACTTCACAACTTCCAAACTAAGGAAGAAAATGTCACAAATACATTATAAGGTCCGTAGAGACATCTCTCGACAAACTTTAGAGTAAACTTTATATAACTATCTCTAGTTGTCTCTTTCTGTCCAGCCCAGAACATAACAAACAATAGTGAGGTATAGGGTATGTTTTGTCTAGTATATTTGTGGTCGATCGATTAGATAATATCGGGATATTATCCAATCAAAAAACAAGATCAAATTGCACCATCTTCCCATCACTATTTTCTTTCGTGAAACGAAGTATAAGGCATGACATGAAGGAGAATTTCATGCTGAATTCAAATTTTGAAACCGCGTCATCGTATCTTTAACCGGGTCAGAGTTATGGATGAATTTGTACGAAAACGTTGAAAAATATTCAAAAATCATCAATAATTTACTTCTTTCAATTCCACGACGAATGTAAATTGTTATAAATAGTAAATTAATATACCTTTTCCTAGACAAAACATGCCATATATATACCTCACTATTGTACTCTACTCTATAGTTTGTCGAGAGATGTCTCTACGGTCCTTATAATGTATTTGTGACATTTTGTTCCTCTGTTTGGAAGTTGTGAAGTCGTTCGGTTCAAATTCTGTTAGAATTGAGTTTTCCCTGCTCCAGACCAATAGAATTTGAATTCTATCCGGAGAAAAAATTGGGGAAATCTCAATTCTGTCAGATTTCAAATTTGAAATCTATCCTGAGAAAGAATTGGAAAAATCGCAATACTGTCAGATTTCAAATTCTACTAGTCTGAAGCAGTAGAATTCGTAGTAGGGAAAAGTTACAAAATCGAGGCCCAGTTTTAAAGTTTCATTATTCTCTATAAATCTGCCTTTTTCACATGGGGATCAATTTTGTGCCATTTAAAATTCTAAATATCTGGCGTCGGTCGGGATCGAACCCGGTTCGCCAGATTCGCGACCACGAGACCCCATAAAAATCAATAGAATAATATAAATAATTGTATACAATTCTTTTTATCCTTTCCTAATACTAATATCAATTTGTTTCATACATTTGATAATGGACCTTTTCAATTTAAAAAGATAGAAGATATGCGCAATGGGGATCTGCGCATTGTAAGAACAACTGAGATCTATGTCGTTTGTTTCTAAAAAAATTGGACCTAAAATGTGAGAATATCTCAGATAACTTTAAAAAATCTTATCGAAATAAGTTACAAAAGCTTTTATTGAAGTTAAAATGTCTAACGATGCAAATTTTCACTGAGAATACAGGCATTTTAATGATTGCAATATTTTTGACGTTTCGTTTGACAGTCCAACTGGCAGTTGTTCGCGCCATTTTCTTACTATTTGCAGCGATGGAAATAGATAGCCGTTAAATTGAAAAGGTCCATTGCTTTTCGTTAATAATAATTCAAATGTTTCAAATATAGCACAGTTCATGTTAATAGAACAAGCAGTGACATCTAGCGAATACTCCACGAGGAGACTTAATATATCTCTATCCTTAGTTGTCTCTTTCTGTCCAGCCGAAAACAAAACAAATGTTTTGAAGTTATATCTAGTGTATTTGTGATCGTTGACCTTTTCAATTTAACGGCTATCTCTTTCTATTGCTGCAAATAGAAAATGGCGCGAACAACTGCCAGTTGGGCTGTCAACGAAGCGTCAAAAATATTGTAGCCTTTAAAATATCTGTATTCTCGGTGAAAATTTGCATCGTCAGACATTTTAGCTTCTTTCGAGAAGTTTTTTTAAAATTGCTAAAGATTTTTCGCACATATTACGTTGAATTTTTTTAGAAACAAACGCCATAGATCTCAATTGTTCCTACTATGCGCAGATCCCCATTGCGCATATCTTCTGTCTCTTTAAATTGAAATGTCTATTGATAATAAAATTCGTTATTGTTCGGCACGAAATAAATACATTTTAAAAATAAGTTTTATAAAATATTTATTAATAATACAATGTATTCCAGTTTATAAATAATTAGTCTACAGTCTAAATGCCTCTTTCTACTAAAACACTTATTAATCAACTTTATACATGTAACATTTAATAAGTCTCCCCAAAATAAACATATTTGCACAAAAAAACGATACGCTTTGCAACCAAATATACAAAAACATATTCTGTCCGTGAAATTCTAACAAATAGGCCGGTAAAAGCCACGCAATTTGGGCTGCAAACCAAATAAAAATCAAGATGAAAGAACTTTTTAACGTCATTTCAAATTGCCACAAAGTTAATGGCAAAATAGCCAAAATCCATACGAAATATTGTGATGTTAAAACTGAATTATAAGCGACCATAACTATCGTTTGTGTTAGAATTGAAAATGGGAGTGTAAATTTATTTAAACCGTACCGAACGGATAGTACGAGCAATAATACGATTTGAGGAAGAATACTTAAAACTTTTTGCCATATTCCAATATTTTTTATACCGGCTGTAAGATATTGAATGTAAAAGAATAACGAAAAATTGTGTCTTGTATCTTTTCGAACTAAATGATAAATATATGTTTCATATAAAAATTCATAACCGTATAAATAACAAAATATGGATGTTAAAAAAACTAAAGATATAATTGTCCCAAGTATTATTTTTATTTGATCAAAATTTGGTATCAAATAATACAAATATTCTTTTTTAAAAATAGTTTTTCTCAATTTTTGATGTTTTACGATATCGGTATTTTTCGTTGCAATTTCATTCGACAAATCTTTTTGTATTAACGCTTTTTGTAATGAAGTATGTGTTACGCGTTTATCGATAGAATATTGTCCGAATTTACTCAAATACATGAAATATGATAAACTGTACATGATTGGATATAATCGTACATGTATTGCTAATCCATGTATTAGACCAGCTAAAAAATATTTTTGTTTACACTGGAGTAAATAAATTGTTAAAAGTACTAAAAATACGGCTATTGAATCACAATTTCCACGAGTAGATATTACTAAAGTCATTGGATTGTAAATCCAAAACAACATACAATAATTTGCGATTTTTTCATTGTTTTCCGCATGTTTTATATTTTTGTCGTCCGATTTTTTCGAGACATAATTTGAAAATTTTAATCGGTTATAAACAACTATTGTACGAATTAATAAACCTACTATAATATCTATTATAGAAAATATTATTTTGCCAACACATCCACTTAAAATAATATTAGGAATAAGTAAAATGGCTATCAATGGTGTGTATCTATACGTATGTCTTTCATATGGAGACTTATTATTTAGAATATGCCTAGATGCATCCGTAAAAACTCTATAATCAATATCAGTGTACGGAACTTCCGAAATTTTATCTTGAAATTCGCCATAAAACACAAGTATTAATCGCATAATACCTGCGAAAAATAGGTGATATTTGTACGAAATATCGAGAAATTTATACATTTTTTATAGTTTAAGTTTTAATTCCGCTGCTGTTTTTCTCAAACAGTTTGTAAATTTTTTAAAGTCTTCAGAACAATCGTTCAAACCAACAGAGTCTTTTTTTAAAACACAATTAGCGTATGACATCGCTTCACTGCTACATTTCGCCAACAATAATGGATACTGTCGCACGCGATTTTTGGCTTTTTGAACTGACTCCATACCTAAATACGCGGACGATTTCTTTTCTCTCCGGGAATAGGTGGCGGTGCAAATTCCGTGCGGAAGAAAATATCGTAGATCGGTCTAGAGAAAAATACAAGCAAAGATGTGGAAACGGTCCCCCAAAAGAATATTTTCGGGTGTCGTCTAAGCCACGAATGCTTACGAATTACAGTTCGACGGGGATTTTCATTCATCTCACGATTTTTTTGGTTCGTCGACTTTTATTCCAGAGCAACAGAGGGAAATTTTTGCCCATTTACGACAACACTCTCGCATTTCTTCTAAGACTTCCTGGCAAGCATCTTCTTGGAAGTTATTCTCTACAAAAAATGATGAAAATTATGTAATAATTCTTTGGTTATGATATAGTATTACCTTTTAAACACTTTTGAATTTTGCAAGCAGTTGCTTTACATGGATCCTTGTTCACTGGCATCAAGTTTTATGTAAATTTTATTTAATAAAATTGCGTATTTTGCATTGTAAAACAGCAGATATTATTCTCTTGACATGACCGAACCGACAAATTGGACAAATGATAAGAAAATAATACAGCTATGGCCATCTACCGCCGGTCGGACGAACATTTTCGGATTTGCAATTTATTAACAAAATATATCTTATTTCAAAAACCTTACTGGCATTTTACGGATACCTAATTTAGTATTTTGCGAATCACTCAAACATAGTACAGGATTGGGCCAAGAAACTTCCTTTTTTTGAAGGCGAATAACATAAAAACTATTGCTGATAGACAAAATTTATAGTTGGATAGTAAAAGAACATAATGGGGCCGTTCAAATCTATGGCTTTTTAGAAATTAAATGTTGCATATGATTTTTGAATATAAATAAATGAAAACTAAATAAAAATTGTTATATTTATATACCGATAATAATGTTATAATTTTTTTTGTGAAAAATGGTCGCCATATTGTGACGTCAGCGTCACTATAGTCGTCCAGTTACCCTGTGGAATGGACCTTTTCAATTTAACGGATATCTCTTTCTATCGCTGCAAATAGTAAAAAAATGGCGCGAACAACTGCCAGTTGGGCTGTCAAACGAAACGTCAAAAATATTGCAGTCATTAAAATACCTGTATTCTCGGTGAAAATTTGCATCGTTAGACATTTTAACTTCAATAAAAGCTTTTGTAACTTATTTCGATAAGATTTTTTAAAGTTATCTGAGATATTCTCACATTTTACGTCTGATTTTTTTAGAAACAAACGCCATAGATCTTAATTGTTCTTACTATGCGCAGATCCCCATTGCGCACATTTTCTATCTCTTTAAATTGAAAAGGTCCATTACATCCCAGTAATTTTTTATTTAGATCAAAAGAAACTTTACTTTTTCTCTTATTCGGGTAATAAATTTTTATAATAATATATGTTTTAATAACCTTTTCAATTTAAAGAGATAGAAGATATGCGCATAGTGAGAGATCTATGGCGTGTTTCTAAAAACTTTAGACGTAAAAAGTGAACATATCTCAAATAACTTTAAAAAAATGTTATCGAAATAAATTACAAAAGCTTAAAATGTCTAACGTACAAATTTTCACTGAGAATACACGTATTTTAATGACTGCAATATTTTTGACGTTTCGTATGACAGCCCAATTGGCAGTGGTTTGCGCCATTTTCTTACTATTTGCAGCGATAGAAAGAGGTATCCGTTAAATTGAAAAGATCCATTATTGTAACCTTAATATTTGTCATTGTTGTAATTAGTTAAATGTTGGATTACTTTTTATTGTTAACTCCGAGTAGGTTTTGATTATTGTAATCAATACTGTCATTGTTGTAATTAATTTTAAAATCTATATAGCTTAAATACTATTTTAATTATAATAACAACAAGTGATGATCAATATATTAAAGAAAGTTACATTAATTAAAACCAATGATTACGAAAACGAGTCAAAATTATAAATATTACTTATCTGATTTTTATTTATGCATTCTTTAAATAATTATCGTATATTTATATTACCATACTAATGGTAACGTATGTCGGTTCACTCTACTTATGGTGGAGTAACATTGACGTCACAAATTTCGCGCCAAAATTTTAATAATCATTTTAGGCGTTATTAAGCAAAATTTCAAGAAAACAAAATATACGGAATTTCTATTTTTAAATTCTTAATAACATATAAAAAAATCAAAAAAGTTGGCGAGCCCATTTCCAGTTTTAAATATTTAAATCAGGCAGTTTTAAATAAAACGTCTTGAAGGTGGTGGCCACCGATTTTTATGCACTGATGCAACTGATTTCTGAAGCTCCTCTCTACAAGTTACAACATTCGGGCTATTTCCCGCCAGATTCAGCTGAAGCAGGGTTGTAGAACGAGATGAGCCGTCAAGAAAATATTGCCCTCACAACTCTAACGCCCTGTAGTGTAGTGAAACCATATGTATATTAAAGCGTATATTTAAGGGTTTATATGATTAGCTTTGTAGATTTTATAGTAATTTATTATAAAGACGATTGCTCTTATTTAAACCTAAATTTAAACATTGTAATACTATTTCAACGTTTATATTTTATTTACATCGGGTATTAAAATGGAAATTTTTGGCATCAATATTGTAGCTTTCAAACAAAAACTCAAAAACATTGAAAAACACGGATTAATACACATCACAGGTCTTACAATTTAGGGGGAAAGCATCATTTAGTTATAAAATAAAATACAGCTTAGTCTAGACCATAATATAAAAAATACTTAGAAGATTGGTAAACAAACTTAAAAATACACATCATATATTTGGAAAGACCTGTCTATTTAATTTGTCTAAGACAAACTCTTAAAATTTTCCCTAGAAAAATTAAGTTTCATAATTTTCGTCGTAATATAAATTAAGAAAATACTTAACTATGTTAAAGTAAAAATATTTGCACATAGTAATCTCATAATATAAAATCACATTTTTCGTTCCTAAACACTTATTTATAAGAATGGAAGAGAATTTGAAATTCAGCTAAAAATATACCAAAAAAAAACTATAAAATATTGCACTCGGCAACAAAATATGAAACCCACAATTACAGCAAACTTGGAAACAATCCATAAGTGTGGCGTTCCAATAACCATTTTAGATCTTTGCAGCAAATCACAAATACTTTTACATTATTCAATAAATAATTATGTGCACCTAATATATAAAAATAGCAGTATAAGTATAATAAATACAAATAATAGGGTTTTCCAAGGCAACGATGCAGAAATAAGTATAGGGCCGAGCAGACACGTGGCTCGAACGACCTTGACGTGCTTGGAATCAGCTGATTTGTGTGCGCATGTCATTTTGACAAGGACAATGTTACGTTGACAAACCATTGTTTTGATTTATTTTGATTTTTAGCTGCTAAAATGTTATTATTTTTAATTTCATGTTTTACTGCCTAAAAATTGTAAAATAATAACATTAAAGCAGTTCAAAATCATAATAAGTCAAAACATGGTATTGTTAACGTGACATTGTTTTTGTCAAAATGACATGCGCGCACAAATCAGCTGATTCCAAGCACGTCAAGGTCGCTCGAGTCACGTGTCTGCTCGCGCTCTATTGCATATAAATTTCAGTATAAAGCACATTAATATAAAATTAAAATAATAATTATGTAGTATTTATAAATGGATTTTTAAATTTAAAAATATTTTTGTTTAAAATGGTCGCCACGTAACGTCAGAACCCTAACGAGGAAACACAACGAAGTTGTCTCATTTGATGATGTTTGATTTTTCTTGATTTTGAGAGGTTAATACATGTGCCGTAACAAGAGAACTGTGGTTAAACGTTTAATTAAAAATACAAATAATTGACGTATATCACACGTTAGATTATGTGTGGGTTACTTTTATATTTTCCCGCGCAACATTTTTCTAGCTAACTTCACTGTTTCTATAGTCAAATTTTTCTTAGAATGGACCTTTTACATTTTATTGCACTCTGACGTCATTTTTCAATGCGCCACGTAGTGAAATTCTTACGAATTAGAGATGAGGAGGCACCACATTGTCAAGTAAAATGATTAAAAGAATAAGCAATTATTTCCGATAAAAAATTATTTAAATAACACAAAAACTTATATAATTTGGTCTTTAACTATAAAGAAATAATTAATAATGAAAAAAATATATTTAAAAGAAAAACAATTTTATTCTTGTTTATTACTTTCCTAGTATCAACCTGGCAACTACGCAATTATCTGTCACTTTATGTGGTGTTTATTTCGCATATTGCGGAACAAAAAACCACTTTTTCTGATTCCATCTCCTCTTCTTCTTGTTTTAAAATATTCATCACAAACTCTTTGTGTGAATTTATTTCAGAAAGTTAAGTTTTTGCCAGAGTTTTTACTTTCCGCCATTTGTAATTTTATTTGAAATGTAACTGGCCTCCTCAAAGCGCAAACAACCTACTGCTCACTAGATATATGTGATTGCAGAGTATGAATAGAGAAATCACATTTGCTTTTAGCAACGTGTTTCTCTTGATTGTTTTATTTTTACGCAGCGTTTGTTTCCATATGTCATAATTTGAGCTATTCCAAATTGAAATTAACGATAGAAGCGCTGATTTTCGAAACAAGATGGCCGCCATACGATGGGTTCGTCATATGACAGTTCACATTGTTCACTGTGTTTCATTGACTGTGTATACAAACCGAGTTTAAAAACTTATTTATATGAAGGCGTTAAGTTAAAATATTTAATTATTTATTACTACACTACAAACTCAGCTGTCACTTATTTAATATGGCGCTTGTACGATTGCTTTTCGTAGTACTGATTTGCGCCACTAGAGGGAAAATTTTATCTACGATTGCGAATATGTATAATTTTTGTTTAAAAGAGTGACAACCACAAATTGAGCGGTAAAAAATTATTGAAGCGGTTTTTAGAATTTATTTTGAATGCTTTTGCATACTTTGAGGAAGAGAAACGTATAAATATTTCCCGAATTATTCCATTCTCGTCTGTAGATGTAAGTATTATGTTTTGAAGTTATCATATCGCTGTACTGTTTGGATGTGTCACATGTGACGGTAAATAATATGAAAAATGAATTTAAACGTGGATCATGGATCTATTTCGTCGCTAGAAAAATTAATGACCTGTCAAAAATCAATGCGAAACTGACAGTATTATTCAGTTTACAATTCGACGTGCCTACTTTTTACATATACAGGATGTTTCCTTTAAAACAACCAGCGCTTTTTTTGGGGAAACTATACTCTATCCGTTTTAACTATAGAGCGTTGGGTGATATAGCGCTTAAGATTCTAGCTCTCGGATTGGTTCAAACGTAAATCGAGTTTACACAGTAAAATAATTGTCGCGAAATTTAAATTTGCTTGACAACTGTATCAATTATTTTGGCCGCCTGACATAAAATATATAAATATCAACAAAGTTAATAGTACACGATTTATTACATATTAATTTCTGTTCAGTTCTGTTTGTTTGTTTTTTTCGTTTATATAATTTTCAAAGTGATTTGTCGTTATATTTCATATTACATAGTTTTCATTGTGTGCGTTTTTTTTTTTAGTTTTTAATTAGTAGTAAAAATCCTGAACCTGGCTCTGCCAATGTTTTAAAATATCCAAACGGAAAGGCCCTTCGAAACGGGGAAAAAAGTGGCGTATAATTTATACTGCACATATCGTGCCACGAATGATTCCAAATTGTGGCATAAGAACTGGGCATAGGACGATGTAATATTTGGAATGCTATAAAAGAACATGAAGAAAAAGTGTCATTCGGATCACCCCAGGAACAAAGATACAAAGAAATTTATTTAGAACATTATGTTGTTCATATTTAATGGTTACTGAAAAAATGTCAATTAGAAAGAATGTTTTTAAATCCAGGAATGGCGCCAAAATTTGAATTCTTTATTTAATACATGTAAAAACGACCGCGCTCGAAACGCCATCTAGTCTATAGTTAAAACGGATAGAGTATAATGACTTTTAAAAAACTGTTATATACAAGAAATGATCAAGAATAAGAGGCTAATTTATTAATAATAACAAACCGAAAATTGGACCAATGGTTCTTAAACGGCAGAACAAAATTATATTTTTTTAAATGGTATCCTATATAATTTTTTAACCCATTAGATAGAGAATTATTTTCTGATTTCAACGATATAAATATGGTATAAGGTTGTATAACAATTATTTCGAGAAAAATGGTATTAAAAATAATGTTATAATATTACAATAGGCTATGCAATACACAAGTATTGATACATCTGTTGCCTAGTTACGCTAGTAGTAAACCCATTTTTTATTACATTATTTCTAGTTTTTAATACCATTTTTTTCGAAATAATTGTTATACAACCCTATGCTATATTTATATCGTTGAAATCACAAAATAATATTCTATTTAAAGGGCTAAAAATTATATAGGGCGCCATTTAAAAAAATATAATTTTGTTCTACCGTTTGAAAACTACTGGTTAAATATTCGGTTTGTTACTATTGATACATTATCCCCTTATTCTTGATCATTTTTGGTATAAAACATTTTTCTCTAAAGTTGTTAGTTCGTCCAAAAAAGCGCTGGTTGTTTTAAAGGAAACACCCTGTATAGTGAAAGTAAATTGCTTTTTATGGACTTTTTCATAATTAAATTTAAGTCTTCGTTGACTTTGTATACAAACCGAGTTTAAAAACTTATTTACATGAAGGCGGTAAGTTTAAATATTTTATTAATTACTACACTACTCAGTCAGCTGTCACGTATTCAATATGGCGCTTGTACGATTGCTTTCCGTGGTACCGATTTGCGCCACAAGAGGGGCAATTTTATCAACGATTGCGAATCAGTTTATATAGTAAAATTTTTGCTCAAGAGTCCATAATTTTGACTATAAATGTCAGCTCCATCGACTATAACAATTGTCATCTCTACCTGGCTCATATAAATTAAATGACGTCATTACATTGGAATGCCATTTTTAGAGAAATTTGACTATATCTCTTAGTTCATCAAGCATCCTCTCTTGCTGGGGCTAATCAAGATCTAGCTGGGGTTGTGACGTCACGGGATGACGTACAGCTACTAGATAATACATAGCTGACTCGTCCGCCATATTGGTGCCAAAATGAACGCAGTAGATTATGAAATAAAAGTGCATTTCTCATAAGTTTATGCAGTAACTATTTTTCATAATTGAATATAATTTCCATATTTGCCATATTATATTTATTTAAAATAATAAAACAATAAAAAATACGGTTCGTTAAGACTTTTGAGGTTAGAGAAAAATATATGTATTGCAGAAGTACCTGTAAAAATTATAACTATTTCCCAAATGATTTGAAAAATGGAGCAGAACAACCCGTCATTATGGATAATTTCTATGATTAATAATACTGTAACACTGATATTGAATGATTTAAGTGGCTCCAAAATGGTGGACGAGTCAGCTGTAATTTATCTAGTAGCTATATGATGACGTAAACTTTGCATTTTATGCAAATTAAAAAAATATGGGTCTAATATTTTTATCTCTACATTAACTTATAAAAATCGTGGAAAACCCTATTCCAACCAGTTCAATAAAAAGCTTTTGATTCAAACATGAAACGTCGATAAATTATTTCAATACTGATCAGAACCACGTCAAATTTAACAATCAATAAGCAATATTTCAATACGTTGCGTATATAAAGACGGTTTATACATGTGTCATGGAAAATATTCAGTTACCAAAATAAAACCTTATATATTAATTTGATCTGAATTAGACAAGTCAGCATTATTGTAAAAATAAAATTAGTGCAGATGCTTCTACATATTTTCAGTGCATTTACAACCGAAACAAAATTAGAAATTTGAACGGAAAGAATTCAATCTTTCATGATATTTCCACAACTGACATATACCGTGTGTCTATTTTACAGGTGTACATAGAAGATTAACATGGGAAATCAGTTTTTTGCAATTTCCTGCTCGCCTAATGATTTTAAGCAAAAATGCGTCAAATAAAAGTTTTAGGGTATAAAATTCTACATCTAAAACAATAAACAGAATTACCTTTACATGCTTTATAACGACAGAAATTAAATATGAAAATGTCTATAATTACGTTAAAAATATCGACAGTCATGGAATTGAACAAAAAATAAATAAATGCTTGACGTTTTATCTGTCACAACGTAAGTTAACTTATTTGACGTTTCTGACTATTTGATTTGAACAAATATCGTTAATTATGGCAATAATAGAAATATAAAATTGATAAATAAAGTTAAGAAAATACAGTTTTGTTTAAATAATATGAATATATCAAAAATTCAACATTGCGTAGCAAAATTATGTATGATGCTATGTACTCTCAACTCATTTCCAATACATCTACCTTAGTACTATATAAGGGGTCTACACTTATCATTCTTAACAATTTTTCTTAGAGTAACGCATGTTCTGCTCGTCCTATATTCTGATTACGCGGCTCACGTGTATTTTTTGAAGACACATTAATAGTCTTTTCAAATTTTGTCACGAATTTAGCTCTTTCTTCATATAAATGTTCATTTTTTAAACATTTCAGACAAAACTAAGGACAAAATCAAATTATCAGAAACATCAAATAAGTTAACTTACGTTATGATAGATAAAACATCAAGCATTTATTTATTTTTTGTTCAATTCCATGGCTGTCGATATTTTCAACATAATTTTCGATATTTTCATATTTAATTTCTGTCGTTACAATGCATGGAATGCTAATTCTGTTTATTGATTTATATGCAGAATTTTATGCTCTAAAACTTTTATTTGACGCATTTTTGCTTAAAATAATTAGGCGAGCAGGAAATTGCAAAAAACTGATTTCCCATGTTAATCTCCTATGTACACCTTTACGACAGACACACGGTATATGTCTCAGATAATGAAGGAGGCCATTAACAGATTCAAATTTCTGTTTTATCTGGGACACCTCTAGAACCTGTCCTAATCGAATTTCATAATTAAAATGAGTTGGAAATATTCTAAATCGAATCCTTTTCGACCATTTTTAAAAATAAAACTTCTACATCGCCATAAGCACCAATTATCGCTTCGCACTAAACCTATCCATCCATATCTGCCTGAGGTTCGATTTCGAGGGGCTCATCTCGCACGGACTGGGCGTTGGAGGGCTGAACCCCTCGTCCCCTGAAAGTGTAAGATCATCATCCTCCTCTGAAGATATCAACTGTTCTAGAGCAGCGGTCCCGTGGAAACTCTGCGACCGATGAACAGAACTCGAATGACTGGGAGAGCTATCGCAGTCGTTTTCGTTATAGGATTGAGTCATGACGTTTTGTTGTTTGCGGGCGAGTTCTGCTTTTCGTTTGCCCTCGGCAGCGGCTTTCATGGGGTCGTAGCTTTTGCGGCGTTTCCAGTTTTGGAATTCGACTTCGCGGCTTGAAAGGGTGGAGTTGCTTCGAGGAC
The DNA here is from genome assembly GCA_963082715.1 of Harpalus rubripes. Classification (NCBI taxonomy): domain Eukaryota; kingdom Metazoa; phylum Arthropoda; class Insecta; order Coleoptera; family Carabidae; genus Harpalus; species Harpalus rubripes. The sequence continues at coordinate 2,955,957 of OY720450.1, forward strand.
CTGACTTCTTACCTATAAGAAGATATTATTTGATTTTTACATACCTCAGTATATTTCTAAATTTTTCTTCTATTTTCTTAACAATACTTTCTTGATATGTAACACTATACATATATAAGCGCATAAATTTTGCAACTTTTAATTAAATTTTAACAATATAGAATGCGTAAGCAGTTTATGAGATTTTGCTGACCTTGAAATCATCATTTGATACTAACAATTATTATGCAGGATAAGATTTCAAAAATGTGGGGAAATTGTTCTTCAAAATTAATTTCTACTTTCATTCATTTAATAAATAAATATATCATCACGGCATATTACCCATTGCTGGGTGTGCCAATCTGCTTTGTACGCAGATATCGGTAATGATGATGACATATTTGTACCGTGCGGGCGTTTACCAGGCGTCACCTCACGGGTACTCATTGCTGGCGTGGAGAGTGCACCACAGGGGTCAATTTTGTGCCATTTAAAATTCGAAATATTTGGTGTCGGTCGAGATCGAACCCGGTTCCCCAGATTCGCGACCAGACACTCAGGCATTTAATGCCTCGTTTAATTCAATAGAAAATCTGTAGCACTATAGGGCGCGAGCAGACACGTGACTCGAGTGACCTTGAAGTGCTTGGAATCAGCTTATTTGTGTGCGTTTGTTATTTTGACAAGAATGATGTCACTGACAAGACCAATGGTTTGACATTTAAATTTTGAACTGTTGAGAAGTTATTATTTTTAATTTCATGTGCTTTACTGCCTAAAAATTGTACAAAAATAAGGTTTTAGCAGTTCAAAATCGAAATAAGTCAAAACATTGGTCTTGTCAAAGTGACATTGTTGTCAAATTGACACGCGCACACAAATCAGCTGATTCCAAGTACGTCAAAGACGCCCGAGTCACTTGACGTACTTGGAATCAGCTGATTTGTGTGCGCATGTAGTTTTGACAAGAATAATGTCACTTTGACAAGATCAATGGTTTGACTTATTTAAATTTTGAACTGTTGAGAAGTTATTGTTTTTAATTTTATATGTTTTACTGCCTGAAAATTGTATAATAATAACATTTTAGCAGTTCAAAATCAAAATAAGTCAAAACATTGGTCTTGTCACAGTGACATTGTTATTGTCAAAATGACAAGCGCTCTCAAATCAGCTGATTCCATGCACGTCAAGGACGCTCGAGTCACGTGTCTGCTCGCGTCCTATGAGAGAAATAGGAACTAACCCGGGATCCGAACCGATGATGACAAATTTGAAGATTCAACTTAAAATTTGTCATCAGGTACGTTCTATCGGTGTCAGAAATATTCCTACTAAAATAAGAATATTCTTAAAGCAATAGAACGCTCAGTAGCAAATAACTGTCAAGTGCTGTCAAGTAAAAAAATAAATACAATAGAACAGTGGCAGGGGTTATGTTTTATTGTTAGTTAACAACTAAAGATAACTTTATATGTTTATTTTGGATCTTCAAAATGTTGTTATGCAAATATTACAGAGATTATAATTATATAAAAATATATTAAATAATAAAAACGTAAAAGAGATATTTTTGTTGAGCACAGTCTACTCTAAACATTCACAAATGTGACAGAAATGTACGCGCGACAGTCAGCTAGCAAAATTTTGAATTTATCTTCACTCTATATATCTTCCTACCAACGCTTCCAACTCTGAAGTTGGAATGATTCGTAGGAATATTTCGATTTTTTTGACGGAAAAGAACGACCATTGATGTTCTACTAGAAGAAGTAGGAAGATTTCTGACACCAATAGAAAGTACCTACCATCGGCGAACAAGAATGACTTGGTTCGGATACTGGGTTAGTTCCAATTTCTTTCGTTTCGGCGAACGGGCTAAAGATATTTAGAAAATAAAATAAATTAAGATTATAATACTTGAATATTTAATACTGAATTATAACAAAGTAGACACAATTCACAACACATATTTCGTTGATAAATTTTTTAAATCTTTAATTTAATGTTGGTATTACGGTACGTATAACTTATAAAACATGATAAACGAAAAGTTCTAAACTGAAAAATGAAATCTAGGTATCTTGATTATTCATTATTATTAAAATTTCAGCTCTATTTTTCTCAGAATTTATTTGCATGATCATAAAGGGAAGAAAAATCACTATCGGATTCCACTCCTAAAAATCTATATTGCCATTTAATTTTTTTGTGATGACGTCATAATTTAAAAACAAATGATAGTCGGAAGGTGAATCGCACATCGAGGTGTTTTAGCGTTTAAAAAAAACCGTTGAGTTCGTTGTTCTTTTTAATATTCCATACTTTAATCCCACACTGTATCTAAAAAGTTGTTTTCCATGCAAGAGAATTTTTGACATTATTAACAAAATAAAATAAATATATCATGACAGAATATTACCCATTGCTGGGTGTGCCAATCTGCTTTGTACACAGATATCGGTAATATGAAATATTTGCACCGTGCGGGCACTTACCAGGCGTCACCTCACGGGCACTCATTGCTGGCGTGGAGAAGGCACCATAGGGGTCAATTATTAACAAAATATAAAAATAAATTCATTAATACTTGTATTCTTAGTTCTATTCATTTCTGTGTCTATTATGTTCAAATTCCCCCTAATCCAATTGGAATCTTATTTGAAATTAATCACGAAGCTAAAGCTTTTTTAACGACACTTAAATAATTATTTGAATACTGCAAATATACATAATTTTGGTTCTATATTATGCTATATAAAAAAAAATAGATCGAAGAATTCTTTTAAAAAATTAATAAAAGTTTTTTTTCGATTTATGTTTGAAATATATTGATATCTATGATTCAATATCATTAAAAACTAATTGAAACAATATTTCCAATATATTTTGAGTATTTTTAAATTTAGTTATTATTACCATAATTAAATAATTTTGAGAAAAATATCAATATAGTTATAATTTCCTTGACTTATGAGAGTTAACTTGTCCTTAAAATTTCCACACCATTTACGGGAAGCTAAAAATATGTCTGACTCACTTTAAAATAAAAATCTGCCTGGACAATGCAACAAATTTAAATATTTATGTCATGATCAAATTCGCAATTTAACAATAAAATAAATAATTTACCTGGTTGTTCCCTTCTGATAGGTTTAGGAACTGCTGACGCAGGCTTCGTCGCCCGCATGCTAAACCTCCCGGTGTCCGTCCTCGAAAACACCTGTGCCTTGGAGGGCGGAGCCTTCACAGGTGGCTTCACAAGTTTCGGGGGTTCTTTAGGCGGCGCTTTCGCACTTTTGGCGATGTTCATATATCTACTTTGCACTTCAGGGCCTTTAGCGGATTTTCTATCAACGGAAACAGTTCTTTCTTGAGGGAATTTTCGTCTCATTTCGGGGGTGTTCGGACATTTTGGGGGAGGTTCATCGAGCCGTGCTCGGCGCAAACTAAACGCCCGATTATATCGAGTAGTGGTTAAGTCTTTTTTGTTTTTGTTGGTTGTTGATTTTTCGAAATCTTCATCGGAGCTGGATTCAGTGTCTAAGTATTTTTTTTGATCTGAGCTTGTGCTTGAGCGACGTTCTATATTAGGCTTCATATTGGCAGTTGATGCAGATCGTTGTACGGAACCATTTCTTTGAAAATTTGGAGAATAAGCTACGTTGGTGTCTTTATTAACGGGAGCGGTGTTCAGACATTTTGGCTGATTGTCGAATTGATTTTTTAAGGAAAAACTACTGGATCTTCGAATGGGGCTGTTGTTGGGAGAATTTTGAATCCGGTGGACTTTATTTTGTGAATATTGATTGCACGTTTTTAAAGTTTGATCAATACCTTGAAGATTCTTGCTGTGAAAATGTTCAAGTTTGTTGGAAATCTTTATATTTCTATCGTCGAATGAATTGTGCCTAACGTGCATCGGTTTATTTTTTAGTAAGTTTTTAGTTTCGTTATTTAGCGCTACATAATTTCTATCGTAATCGCTGTCTTCTGAATCTAGTGACAATCTGGCTTGAAGTGATGATATAATATTTTGTGTTGGTTTGAGATATGATTCAGTTTCTAAACTACTATCTGACAAATCTAAATTTTGAGAACTCAAGCTGTTTCTACTTCTCGGTCGATTTGTGTGAACCGGCGATGGTATTTTTGAGGGTGAATTCTTTCCGGAAATTCCGCCAATTTGTGGCGGTAAATTCGTAACTCTAGGAGGATTTTGGTGAATATTATCCATTTCTTTTGTCATTTCCTCTAAATTTAAACTTCGCCGTTTTTGTGCGTCTCTTACACGTTTTTCTTTAGTTTGAATTTTAACATTTTCAAAAGGTTTTACGGATGTATCGCCGGTATACGCTTCTACAAATATTTCCGATTGCACTAAACTACTCCTGCGGATGTGTCCACGTTTTTCCGGTCTTTTACTCAGCACACCACTCGCTGTTATTGAAGTAAACACACCCTGGTCGCTATTTGGTTCTGGGTCAATGTTGTGAGATTTCACGGTTGGGTATAAGATTTTGTTGAAAATTTTTTTGGTCATTTTTGTTTTGGTTTCTTCTGTATTTTGTGGTTTTTGTGCTATTGGTGATTCGCTTCTTTGTGCAGGTTGTGCAAATGTTAAACTTTGAATGTATTCTTGTGTCTTTTTGATATCAGAAACTTGTTCTATGTTGAAATATTTGTCTATACTCATTCTTGCTTTTTGTTCTTCAGTGTAATTGTCGTTATCGAGGGTGTAAGTACCGGCATCACTAACTGTGTCTGATTTTTCAAAATCGAAATCTGTCGGGCAGACAAAACCGTCTGCAGTCGGTTCGCTCGGAGTTAAAAGTTTATTCGTTTCACATTCTGGACTAGACAATTGTTTTGTTAATTTCAATCGATTTGCTTTGCTAACCAACGAGGTAGATTTTAATTTTTGTGGACTAACTGGACTTATTAGTTCTAATTCTGGACTGGACACATCTTTCAGTTCAATTTCTGGACTATTAATACTAGGCAGATCAAAATTTCGACTTTGAAAAGACTGACTCATTCGATCTGTTGTTAAATTTCTTAAAGGTAATGTCAGATCTCCCTTTGATATCACAGTGTTTAAAACAGTTGAACGCGCACCAGATAACTTGAACTTATCAACTTTTTCATCAGATGAAAAATAACCTTCCGAATGGAAACTAGATTTTCGAGGAAGATTCCCCGTTAACGGATGTTTTTTCACTGTCGGACTCGGCGTTTCTTCAAATTTGGATAAACTTTGGCCACGTTTATGTCGGCTTTGATATTTTTCTACTAAAGTTTTGTATCTCTGAGTGTCTACAGATTTTCTTTCGCCGAAATCTATCGTGAAAGCCAAGGGTTTTGGTGATTCCGGCACTTTGTTAGTTTCCTCATTTGGAGAGACTTTCTCTGTTGTCTCATCCATGACTCATAAATATTTGACAGTTCACAGCTACTCGAGACAAAGACATTTTTTAGTACAAGGCTAAATATAGATAACTAAAATATCGTATTTACCTGGTTAATAATTAGCACTCTACACAAAATTGCACATGTTTTACGTTGATTATGAACATAATTCCTACACGAAATGACGCTGCATGTCATAACTGCCTTTTAACAACAGCTGTAGAGGCGCGTCTCATATCAAACGGTTTATTTCACTCACTACCAACTTGCCAACTACGTTTACATGTCACTGTTCTCGGGCGTAACTTTAACTTTCTAAAAAACTTTGTTGTGCGTGGTTGCGTGCTACTTTAATTTACGTTAACTTCACCGTAACTCAACACACTTAATTTCATTGCTTTGTTATCTACAATGTACAACAATAGAAAACTCAACAATTTCCTGTCACTACATTTATATGCAGGCATAATATACGGATTTCTTCTTTTCGTTTCGAACGCAACAATATTCAAAACATTAAATTGATGAGCAGATTATGCAGATAATAATGCAATTAACTGAGTCACCTGTCTTAGATAATTTTGGGCTAGATTCTAGAATATTCACCCTCACCTTTATATTCAATTTTTTTTTGTTCTTTAGCTAAAATATGACAAACACAAAATTTGAGCGCGAAAGCAGGTATTTAGGTTTTTTACATATTTTAAAGGCTGTACTTGAAAATTATAACTTCTCGGTTGTAAATTTTCAAAAAATACTTTAATGTAATGGTAACATAAAACCACTCTGAACATAACCCAGAAAACTCAATTTGACGAAATTCGGATAGAACAATTTATAGCCATTTCGCGCCAAAATGATGATTAGTTTTTTAGGCTGTAATAGACCTTTTCAATTTAAAGAAATATACGCAATAGAGAGCGAGCAGACACGTGACTCAAGCGACCTTGAAGTGCTTAGAATCAGCTGATTTGTGTGCGCGTGTCACTTTGACAAGTCAAATATTTAGACTTATTTTAATTTTGAACTATTAAGAGGTTATTATTTTTAATTTCATGTGTTTTACTGCCTGAAAATTGTACAATAATAACATTGTAGCTGTTCAAAAGCAAAATAACAAGACAATGGTCTTGTCAAAGTGACATTATTCTTGTCAAAAAGACACGCGCACACAAATCAGCTGATTCCAAGCACGTCAAGGTCGCTTGAGTCACGTGACTGCTCGCGCCCTATAGGGATCTGAGCATAGTAAGAACAATAGAGGTCTATGACGTTTGTTTCTAAAAAAAATTGCCTTAAATGTGAGAAAAAACTTTGACAACTTTAAAAAACATCTCGGAAAAAGTTACCAAAGCTTTTATTGGCGCTAAAATGTATAATGATACAAATTTTCACCGAGAATACAGGTATTTTAATGACTGCAATATTTTTGACATTTCATTTGACAGTCCAACTTGCATTTGTTCGCGCCATTTTTTTACTATTTGCAGCGATAAAGAGATAGCCGTTAAATTGAAAAGGTCTACCTTGAAGTGCTTTTAATCAGCTGATTTGTGTGCGCTTGTCATTTTGACAAGAACAATGTCTCTTTGAGAAGACCAATGTTTTGATTTATTTTAATTTTGAACTGTTACAAAGTTATTATTTTTAATTTCATGTGTTTTACTGCATGAAAATTGTAAAATAATAACATTTTAGCAGTTCAAAATCAAAATAAGTCAAAACATTGGTGTTGTCAAAGTGACACTGTTCTTGTCAAAACGACATGCGCACACAAATCAGCTGATTCCAAGTACGTCAAGGGCGCCCGAGTCACGTGTCTGCTCGCGCCCTACAGGACGCGAGCAGACACGTGACTCGAGCGTCCTTGAAGTGCTTAAAATCAGCTGATTTGTGTGCGTTTGTCATTTTGACAAGAACAATGTCACTTCAAGGTCTCTCGAGTCACGTCTCTGCTCGCGCCCTATTGTAAAAAATGTGACTTTTTCGCTTGCAAATTTTCAAAATAGTTATTTTATTTTAACTTTGCCAATCGTTAATATTTTATTTTAGACAAAAAAAAACAAATAAGTTATAAAAAAATAATTATAGGCTACTTTAATTGGAAGTATTTAAACATCTTCTTCATAGCCATCTCTTAAAACACCATTCTTGCTACCACCCACTATTTTTTTTTTTTTGCCGATTTTAGAATCAGGTAATATTTTTTTAATACCTATTTTGAAAGTTATCGCCGTCAAATTATAGTTGCTATGCGTTTGTTGAGCGTTTCCTTGTAAATAGTAACAATAGGCAGTAAAAATATTTTACTGCCTGGGCAGTAAAAGAGGCATTTTACAGACTGTTGTCAATAAAATCGCACTTTTAATGTCAATCGGCAAAAATATTTAATATAACAGTAATCTAAAGCAAATAACTCAATTTGATGAAATTCGAAAAGTTTTTATTTTATAGAAATTTAACCCCACTTTTTTTTAAAAAAATGCCAAAATCACCATACATATTACTTTTTGCACCCTAATTTTTGTGGAATTTAGTGTTTTTAATGGTTTTGCAACTATATATAACCGTCAAAATAAAATTCTTCAGGGGTGAATATTCTACCAAATTTACACGCAGGCATAAAATCGGTTTTCTTCTTTTCGTGTCGTTTCGAACGCAACAAAAAACATATTCAAAACATTAAATTGATGAGCAAATTATGCAGATTGACGCAATTAACTGAGTCACCTGTCTTACATAATTTTGCACCGTACAATAATTAAAACCGTGATTCTGTAAGACCTTACCTGTTCTGCGGCATGAAACAATTGTTGATGATGATGACATCAAATTTGCATGACCTTTTCAAGTGAAATGAATACATTAAAACATATCAAGGACAAAGAAGATTTCATATTCGATTAAATTTATTTTTCGCAATTCATTAACAAAATTCTACTTTAAAAATATCGTAAATTGAACCACGTTGTGGATGTTTGATCATAAAAAAATCATGCTTAGTTGAATCTATAGGCCACGGAAACAATCTAGCGATTTGCTATGAAATTTATGATGATTTAGCATGATTCTTTTATTCACAGGCACTTATAGAATAGCACAGCTCAAATTAAAACACCAAATAAATTCATTATATATCTATTATATTCTTAAATGTAATATAAAAAAGATCATGGCGTCAAAATTAATTTCCAATGTACTGTTTTACATTACTATTACTGATAACGTAACGGTACTCGCATTCTTCAGTTTATTGATACTAAAATTGTACAGTTACTGATATTGATTTGTAATTTTAACTTGTATAGAAATCAGGACAAATATATCACCTTTCATATTTATAATAAATAAAGTTGATACTTTAACTAAATGGAATGTGATATATTCGAATGTAAAGGTAAGAGCCGTTTTCAAAATAAACTTTATCTTCACTTAAATACTTTAAAATAAAATTAAAGTTGTATTCGTTTTTATAATACTGGGTGTAACAGCTAAACGAGCTACCTCACATAATTTCTGTATTATTAAAGATACAATAAAATACTATAAGGCAATCTTATAGAAGACAAAGGGGGACATCCGAATACAGAATAAAATATTTTTTTAAACCAGTGGTTCTCAAGTTACAACACAAAGTTATATTTTTTTAAATGGGATGGCATATATTTTTTACGGCCATTCGATAGAGTATTTTTTTCTAAATTCAACCATGTATTCATATTATATCCTAACATAACAAAAATATGGAGAAAAATCCAATTGAAATTTAAATAAATTTCGTTTTTATAGTTTCAGTAGGCTATGTATGAAATTTTATAAATAATGTTCTATTTGTTTTCTATCGTAAATAATTCAAATTGATAGATAACAGTTATTGTTTTTCATACATACTGAAAAATAACTATAAAAATCAAATGTATATAAATTTCAATTGAATTTTTCCCAATATTTTTGTTATGTGAGGATATAAAATGATTATATGGTTGAATTCAGAAAAAAATACTGTATCAAATGGACCTAAAAAATATATATCATTCAATTTAAAAAATATAGCTTTGTGTTGTAACTTGAGAACCACTGGTTTAAAAAAATATTTTCTTCTGTATTCGGATGTCCCCCTTGGTCTTCTATAAGATTGCCTTATAGTATTTTATTGTATCTTCAATAATATAGAAATTATATGAGGTAGCTCGTTTAGCTGTTACATCCTGTATAACTTTGGCCCTTAACATGTAAAATCATATTTTCGTAATTTCCTGATTCTCTAATTATTTTGGGTAAAAATTGCTTCAAATAAAAGTTGTAGAGCAAAATAATTTTATATGATTTCTAACAGCAGAAATCTGGTATGACAATGTCGAAAATCACCCCAAAAATAGCAATAGCCATGGAATAGGTATTTGACAATTTTTGGGAAAGTGTTTTAAATTGCATATATACACAAAATTATACATGCAAAATGATTATTACATACTTTTTAATACATTTGAAATAAGGTTTTAAAATTTTTGTTTCAAATTTCCCGCTAAAACGCTCTCATGACGTCACGATCTAGTAGTTTAGTAATTATTTTGTAAAAATAACAAGTTCTGTAGTGTTTAAATTTTTTAGAATTCATTTTTTGAAGGACAATAAAGCAGATAAATACAAAGTATTTATTTACTAAACTATTATTCGCGAAAGATAACTATTCAAGGTCATTTGTGACCCGTCTGATATAATATTACTTGCAAATAACTTCATTTCATTTCGTATGCATACGCGTGCAACATGAAATATTTATGGACACGTTTTAACTGAAAAAATAAGAGTAATTTATTTGAAAATTATATTTCTTTCTAAATAATGCCTTTCTGAAAGATTTATGTTCTTCACTTATGTTTTTGCAAAATTCAAAAACATAGACTTAACTAAGGAATAACAATTTGATTTGAACGTCAACGCCACTGGGTAAATATTAGTACAGAGGGCAGTGTAGTAGATAATTAGGTATCTGCAATTCTATGACATACGTCATTATTATTTATGCCATTATTAACGTATATCTGTCACACCACATAAATTAAATAGACATAGGTCAAATAATCTTTCTCTTTCTAATACAAAATGTTGCTAAGCTACTGCTGTAAAGTGATGTGTATTCTTTCTTCGAACAAATGACCTTGAATATTCATCTTTCTTGAATAATAATATAGTTCGTGACGTCATGAGAGACAATAGCGTTTTAGCGGGAAATTTGAAACAAAAAGATTTAAATAACTATTTTAAATGTATTAACGATTAAAAAAATATGTAATAATCATTTTTCATGTATAATTAGATGTATATGTGCAATTTAAAACACAGCTAAATTAACTAATGTTTGACGTTTTGCCTGTCAAATTAGGTTAATATATTTTTATTAAATATTATGTTTTACAAGATTTATTTGATGCATTTTAACCTAAAATAATTAAGAAAGCGGGAAATTACGAAATATGATGTTACATGTTCTTAAAGTAATTTTAATTAAAGTCTGATTATAAAAACGGCCCATAGTACTATGGAAATTAAATGCGCGTAACAAAAAGAAGACACCGTTATATGTAAACCGCCTTTAAATCGTAAAAGCGATCGATAACAAATTTTTACCTACTAACAAAGGTACCCAACACTATAATAACCTGTATTATCTTTTTTTATAAAATTCAGTAAATATTTTGTACAGTTTTATAAACTGCAATTGTTATTAAACATAAAAGCATTTAACACAACAAAAGACAAAACAATAATAAATCACTTTGTGAATAAAAAAATAAATTAACAAAAAAATTACTTGTGGTAAATATAAAGAGTTAACAAATAAAAAGTTAAGTGCATTATATATAATCACAATATTAAGTATTGTAAACGTAAACTTATTCCAAGCAATTTACAGAGATTCCAAATTTACAGAGTATAAAAACATTATATAAAGTCAAACTTGGCAAATATTACAATTAATTGTTGAAACAGCATCTGTCCTATGAGTAATATTTTTACAATGCTGCAGCCGTGCCGTTTGGCATGAATGGTTTAACATTTCTAAAAGCGACGTAGAACTTACAACATTCTTATATTTTTATCGGTGTATGGATTTGTGATGTATGATCTGAAATAACAATCATATTATATAATATTTACAGTACAAAAATCAGTCGTTTTTTGAACAATCAATGTTTATACCGTCAGGGTGTTTACAGGCGTCACTTCACGGGATGCCAAAAAAGCAATAAATAGACCTTTTCAATGGGATAGAATAGTGTGACGTCAGAGTATAGCGCGAAATATGAACCATTGTCCTAAGCAAAAACGATACTTTCAAAGTAGACTCTATTGACAGAACACATAAGGGTCATAATTTAAAGGCTTGTAATTTGATGCTGATATTATTGTTATTATGAAGAAGTTAACTTTGAGATATTAATAACATCAAATTGTAAACATTTTTCTATTACTTCGTAATACAATATATACACATTAATAAATAACAAAGGTTTTATTTCAAATTGAAATCAACTCTGCACATCTGAACTACGAGTATCAAGTTTGCGCAGCTTCAAACATATCCGAGAGTTTACCGACATACCGACGGAGATTTTGTTTGTTGGCGTTTTTGAGCATTTTCAAATAAGTTCTTTTCAAAACTTTATTTCTTTTAAGTTTAATGTACGTAAATAACTCTGTCTATCCACATTAATATATTAATAATATGTCGTGTTCTTAGGGTACTGTAACATAAAAATAGTTCGCTGTGTTTCAAACGGGGTCTTCCGGCCGCTTCACGCGATGTTTCACGAACATGTTCGAGATTGAACGAACATGCAGTTCCATGCAAAGTATTTTAAAACATAAATACAATAATTATTATTACGAATTAGGAAAATATGTTTTATTTAATTGAAAGGGTAATATTCAAACTTAACTGAATGATACCTTAAACAGCTATCTTTTCTTAATTATGTAAGATATTGGTGACAAAATCAACTGCTTAAAATTATAGTTCTTATTTGCTGTGGCAATAAGGTTCACTTTGAAAGATGTGTTTACCCGTAGGACAGTAGTTTAAATGACGCGCGCCGCATATGACGTAACTACTGAACTACTCTATAGGGTAAGCATTTCATTTCGTCGCCAATATCTTACTTAATTAAGAAAAGCTAACTGTCTAAGCTATTATTCAGTTAAGTTTGAATATTACCCTTTCAATTAAACAAAACATATTATCCTAATTAGTAATAATAATTTTCCTATTTAAGTTTTAAAATACTTTGCATGGAACTGCATGTTCGTTCAATCTCGAACATGTTCGTGAAACATCGCGTGAAGCGGCCGGAAGAGCTCGTTTGAAAGACAGCGAACTATTTTCTTGTTACAGTACCCTAAGAACACGACATATTATTAACATATTAATTTGGGTAGACAGAGTTATTTACTTACATTAAACTTAAAAAGAAAAAATCTAAAGTTTTGAAAAGAACTGATTTGAAAATGCTCAAAAACGCCAACAAACAAAATCTTAGTAGGTATGTCGGTAAACTCTCGGATATGCTTGAAGCTGCGCAAACTAGATACTCTGTAGTTCAGAATGTGCAGAGTTGATTTGAAATAATACCTTTGTTATTTATTAATGTGTATATATTGTATTACGAAGTAATAGAAAAATGTTTACAATTTGATGTTATTAATATCTCAAAGTTAACTTCTTCATAATAACAATAATATCAGCATCAAATTACAAGCCTTTAAATTATGACCCTTATGTGTTCTGTCAATAGAGTCTACATTGAAAGTATCGTTTTTGCTTAGGACAATGGTTTATATTTCGCGCTATACTCTGACGTCACACTATTCTACTCCATTTAAAGAAATAGAAGATATGCGTGATGGAGATCTGCGCATAGTAAGAACAAATGAGATCCATAGCATTAGTTTCTAAAAAATTTAGACGTAATATGTGAGAAATATGTCAGATAACTTTAAAAAAGTCTTATCGAAATAATTTTCATAAGCTTTTATTGAAGTTAAAATGTCTAACGATGCAAATTTTCACTCAGAATACAGGTATTTTAATGACTGCAATATTTTTGACGTTTCGTTTGACAGCCCAACTGGCAGTTGTTCGCGCCATTTTCTTACTATTTGCAGCGATAGAAAGAGACAGCTGTTAAATTGAAAAGGTCTATTTTAATAAATTTAAAGAGCCACTTTTATTGTTTAAATTTATTTATTAAAATGTGTTTTAAAGAAAATAATGAAACCGATTACTTTTCCTGAAACACCCTGTATATTTTAAATTGCAAAATATATATTAGGAAAAATATTTTAGTTAAGTAATGCATTATTTTAAAAAGACACGAACTAACCCAATTATTTACATAGCGTGTTAATTAATACATTCCATTAATTAATAAATATTTTTGATTGTTCACGACTGATTCAAATATATTAAAAATCTTTATTAATATAAAAACAAATACATAAACATATTGTATAAGAAATTAAAAATTTAAACATTCCGCCATATTTTAAAGCATTATAACAACAAATTAGTAACTGCCATGCATTACAAAATGTTGCAATCATCATCGTTGAAAAAATTCGGAGACCGTATAATAATTCTGAAATAAACGAAGCTTTAGTAAGCGAATTAAAGCTCAAGCCGTGCTTATTATTTTGTCTTTTGTTAGCGCACACCAACGCACACACACACGGCCATCTTACCATGGTCATTCACTCAACACGGGGAGCAGGGACCCATAGAAAAAATAAACCACATTAGTATGATGCCCTCAGTATGATAAGAATATATTTAAAGTTTTTAAAGCGAGCCCTAAATGGTTAATAATGTTTCATAACATAACTTGAATTTGTTATTCTCAATAATTTTGTTTAAATCAAACAAGCATAGTCTAATTTATCGATCTGTATGAATAAATTATTTTTATTTACATTTTTTGTTGTATAAAATCGTTTTAAAGTATGACATTTTAAAAAAACAAAAACCAGCCATGTTGTGACGTCAGCGTTTCACACTGCAAGTTCAGACTCATTTCATACAGCTTTATTATATCGACACAGAATTTCTAAAAGAAAAAAATATATAGACTATAAATTTAGAATTACATATGTAAATATTTGATAGAAATGCTATAATATATTAATATAACATCATTCTATTCATTTTTGTAAATATAATTTTCATTTGACCTGAAGTTATGCACGTATCATTCAGCTGCTGGTCATTAGTCATTCGTTTTTACTTTTTCGTCTGATTAACATTTGTCTACTTTGTTCGTTGTGTATTCTTAGAATTACTGTTGCTTTGTTGCGTATCAAATCTGTATTTTTCAATACAAACAGTAACTGCTTTTCGAGTTTTTTGTATCACGCGGTACTATTAATATTTTCTCACTATTTTCGGTAGTATTTTGGCACGATGGCGCAAAACAGCGTTTCGCCGACATGTTTACTTTCGTAAATTTCAGGTTATCTTTAAATGTCACTTTGACGTTTAACCTAATTTGACAATCAAAATGGCCGCGTTGATGAAACGCTGACGTCACTGCAATTGCAATTTTTCCAGTATTAAAGATCGATTTGAGGGGCAATAAAAAATACGGGTCTATTATTTTTCAATACTCTATCGATTAAAGTTAAAAGTGACCCTTGTACAATCAAAACTAAATTTGAAGGGAGTTAACCAAAAAAAATTTTAAGATTAAAGTAGAATTTTGTTATGATTATTAATAGTAAATAAGTGTATTGCATTTTGCAAAGCTATTTCGTGATAAACTATAAATACTGTGTCACGTATTGTTAACTATAATGGAGTATTTCGGCACTTTTTTAAAAAAAAATTCGTTAATTCAGCCTTGAAGGATTATGAATAGATATGATTTTTTTAAAAATTCATCGAAATTTAAATTTTCGCGCGTCTTATGACAAGCATCCGATATTGACATCTGCAGCGAACTTCAGTGCCTAAACAAACGTGTTCATAAGACAGCTATTTAAAAAAATTCTTTCTAATTGACATTTTTTGTACGTACATGTGCTATCTATTTATTTTTATCCATAATATTAACGAAGAGAACAACAAAACTAACGAACTACTAACTAAAAATTAAGAAAAGGCGCACAACGAAAACTTTGTAATATGAAATATAACGCCAAAACGCTATGAAAATTATATAAACGAAAAGAACAATAATATACTTAACAAACAGAACAGAACAGAAATTAATAATATGAAATAAATCGTGTACTATTGACTTTGTTAACTTTTATTTATTTTATGTCAGACGTCAAACTAATTGATACAGTTGTCAAGCAAATTTAAATTTCGCGTCAATTATTTTACTGTGTAAACTTGGTTCACATTTGAACCAATCAGATAGCTAGAATCTTAGGCCCTATCTCACCCAACGCTCTATAGTTAACACGGATAGAGTATAGATACGTAAAGAATTTTTCTATCAAATTATAAATGAAGACTTTGCTCTAAACATGTTTTATTGAATTTTTTTGCTACATATAAACCATGGAAACACCGGAATACCCCATTATGGTTAGAAAATAAAGTATGTAATGTATACGTTGTTAGTTTCAAATATACACAAATATGTCACTATACTTGCAGTAGTAAATAATTACATTGTTTTTATCTAAATAGGTCATTAGATTGTTAGTACCGCTTGTCGATAACATATTGAGATTTTGATGTTAATTAAATTTTATACATAAAAGGAATAATCAATTTTATGCACTTTTTTAGCGGAAATGACAAAGAATGTAATAAAAACTTGTATAGAATAAAAAGAACACATTTCCTGTTTTAAACATACTTCAATGTATCTGATTTTAAATTTTATCAATGTTAAAATGGCTGTGGTGTAATGCAAGAACAACCAATGTCCATATTTCGTTATTTAGAGAATGAATGATTTAAAATAATTGTACAGCACTTAAAATTGGATGTTAATTTTCTTCATTTTAATAAGAATAAATTATTTATTTTATAACAATAAAACAACCGTCAAGTATTTTAATGTAAATCAACGTTTCGGTAGCATATACTACCTTCTTCAGGGTAAAAACATAATAAATACGAGTAACAAAAACAAAAGTTGTTTTATTGATAAGAAACAAGTGTAACACAGTACAATATGAGTCCGATCTTCAATAGTTTCAGAGTTATAAGAAAATGAAGAATAAGTTTTTATGGGATTTACTTCTGCTATCTCGAAAACTATGGGTTACGACTTTAATCAAATGAGACCATTGAAAAGTCATATTAGATGTTTTTGTTAAAAGTAAAATGTGGCGACCTTGACCAATATTTAATTTTCAAATAACTTCGTAAATATTAGAAATTGAGAAAAATGTTTTATTGTATTTTTATAGTTTATTTAATGGCATAGACAAAATTTTCTTCGACCATTATCTTTGTCAGCATACACATATTGTATGAAACTTTTCGACTTATTTTAACTTCTTCTCTATGTCTTATAAATGTGTTACACTTGTTTCTTTATTGTATTATGAGTTCTGAAAGATGTCTTAATAATTTATTAATTTTGTATTTCATATGTAAATAAAATGTGCTCAACTATGTCTGTTATTTTCTATTTCTAATTTGTTAGTGTGCAAGAGAATGAAATTTAAATCATCTACCCATTGAAATACCCGCTACCCAGCTTGCTAAAAATGTAATAATTTCGTACTTACAGTTCTATGCTGTGTATGGTGGACGTAGGACAATTGTCATTGCATTTTACATGACAATGCTTATGACATTTGAGTAGACAGTCCCTACATTCGTATCCCTGTTTACCAAGTCTTCTGGCTATGCTTTTGCTACATACTTGGCACGTTGTACCACTAGAACACAAGAAATAATCAAAATTGTACTACATTAAATTCAAAAATGTAGTTTGGAATGCGTTCGATTTAATTAAATAAATATAAAAAGGATCCAGGAGAAATTTATTTAAATGAAGAAAGAAATGTGAAAAATTCATGGATCTCGCTGGGATTCGAACCCAGAGCCTTCCATAAATTTTTCACATTTGTTTCTTCGTTGAAATAAATTTCTCCTGGATCCTAAAGCCCATTTCTACGATTTAAACAATTAGGTTGGATCCCAAATAATTCTTCTAAATACATGAGATACATTTATTTTAATATTATGAGGTCATACCCCGATCATCAACTTCCTTCTGAAGCTTTGCTTAATATTTTTAACTTCAAATCATTACATTTTAGGAGAAGTGTTAATACTATAGTACATGTCTCCAAATTAGTTCATAATACCGTTGATGATCAGGGCCGGATTGGGAAGATTCAGCGGCCCGGGAAAATTCTAGCATGATCAGCCTCATCTCCAGTTTTTTCAAAATTTATAATTATATTGCCATAAAGTAATAAATTAGTTTTGGTGTTGGATAATACGAATTTTTTGCCTACATAGAAATTGAACAGTTATAAAAGATATTGAAATATAAAAAAACGCTCTTAAAAATAGTATTTAAAATATAGAACATTCTGTAGTTAAGAAAATAACATTTAGTTTTGTTTAGAAGTTGTAGACCATATTAAATTATTAATAAATGGAGAGTGAGGAAAATTCTGAAGCAAATAAATTATCTGATCTAACCTAACCTTGAAAACGAAGAAAATAAAGCATGGAAAGATAACACAACCAAGATTCTACCCGCAGATAATAGAAGTGTTATAGTAATATTGGATACCAATGTATATGATCAGATAATAGAAGAGCTTTTGAATCAAGGAAATTATATCAGTCTACCCTACGTAAACCAACATACCAACACCGAACAATACCTTAACTATAATTCCAATCATTCAAAATCTGCAAAGTAGGAAATTATCAAAACCTTATAGGTATATGTATTCGAGCTCGAACTATATCTGCAACACCGAAAGAAATTTTGTCAAGAATTAGAAAATACTGAAAACGATCTAAATAAGAACTGTTACCCGGTGAAGTTAATTAGATAATACTATGTACTCAAATTTTAGTTTGTAATCACCGAGCGGCGGCCTCAAAAAGCCGCGGCCTCTCGGGAAATTCCCGATTATCCCGACTGGCCAATCCGACCCTGTTGATGATCCTATGTGCCTAACTTCCTTGAATTTCTTTGCGACAGTGTTTAATATCCGCTCGTCCTATACTTTCTACATTCCTGCTCCTAGAACTAATGTTCATATGTGTTCACCAATAATTCGTATGTGTAAGCTTAGTAATCTTTATACAAATGAAGTTGATATATTCTCTTCTTCGTTTAGTGAATTTTGTAATAAACTGCATACCTGCAATTTAACTGTTTTATTAATTATTTTTGTTTGTAATCATTAATTGTTTTTATATTTCTATGTATATATTTTCCTACCCTCTTATTAGGCTACGCCTGTTGGGTAGTGTACCTAAATAAATAAATAAATAAATAAATAAATAAATAAATAAATAAATAAATAAATAAATAAATAAATAAATAAATAAATAAATAAATAAATACATAAATATAAAAAAAGAACTATCAAAAATGTATATATGTTTACACGCCGGAATATCGCAAAGAAATGAGCGGGACTAAATATTTGGTTACCAAATATTCCTATTGTTTAGTTAATACCACGGTTAATACCTTTATTTTTAATTATTATCCTAATTAATGTGGGTGTTAAGTGGTGTCTCATACTCGATGTTTCTTTAAGGTATCTTGGGTAATATTAATAATAGATCAAAACCGTTTACAGGGTTTGCAGGGTCAACTTTTCAAAAAAAAATTCTTGTGGTGACTATTAAACTTTTCTCGAAAAGTTGACCTTGCAATGTGTAAACGGTTTTGATCTATCGTTAATATTACCCGAGATACCTTAAAAAAACATCGAAAATGAGTCACCTGTACATTAATAAATGGAAAAAAAATCCCCCACTATTTCTCCTATGAGACGAAGGGGCACAAATTATTCGTATTTTGGTGATATTATAATTTCAAATAACAGATGTGCTTAAAAAACTACCTAACGACTGTTCGCATGACAGTTTATAAGAGAAAAAAATGAATTGTAGATGGTAGGTCGGACGACGACAAATCCCCCCATTTAGCCGCCATTTTGTCTAGTAAAATAGTGATATAATTTGTTGTTTTTATTTTAAAGTATACACATTATAACGATTTAGTTTAAAATATCATTTATACTCAAAATAAACTATACCAACAAATGATAAAAAGTGACGTTTTCCCCATTTGCTACGTTCACAAATCTCTCCCCAGATGTCAGCTACAGTGTGTTCAAAAAAATTCCTAACTCGGAGTAGGCTATGAACAGAGAAACGTGTGTCTGATCATTATTCAATTCAAAAGTCAAGTTGTCAAAATTGATCATGAAATGTAATTTTAAAGAGAAAAGACAATAAAGAAGGATACAGTGTATTGACATTCGCCGTTTTCTAATTTGTTTCCATTTCTAAAATAAGATACAGGAAGAAAAGCTTTGATTTCTTTACAAAACATTTTTGACAATATCTTATGTCAAATTGACATTTAATTAATTGACATACGTTTCTTTGTACATAGCCTACTCCGAGTTAGGAATTTTTTTGAACAAACTGTACTTGTGTAGTAAT
Source organism: Harpalus rubripes (assembly GCA_963082715.1). Lineage (NCBI taxonomy): Eukaryota > Metazoa > Arthropoda > Insecta > Coleoptera > Carabidae > Harpalus > Harpalus rubripes. The sequence goes on from OY720450.1 coordinate 2,976,022, forward strand.
TCACAATATCCTCTTTTCATTGTCGTACTCACCCAGGTAGATGTTTAGCGATGAACGTATGATCATTAAAAATATGCAGCTTGGTCCCTTTCTTTCTCCATTTGGACTTTTGCGCAAGGGAAAGGGGCACCAGGTAATGCCTTTTGACTCCGTTCTCCAGAGTTTCCAACACCAAGGTGGATGCCTCGTTGACATACGTGCGCGTGGAGGCTCCGCTCAGGCCCGATGCTTCTGAAAGACTCGAGCGTCTGGAGTTCTCATCCGCAGAGCGTAATCCAGGAACGTTCAGACGGAGGCCTGGTGAAGAAGTGAGATAAGCCCCAATGCAAGCCCGGTGCAGTGTGCTACTAGATTTTCTAGTAGGTTGGGTCTTTAAATAAGCGATGCCAATGTGATGGAAATAATAGTTATTTTATATTTAAGAATTAAATAAATAATATGTTTCTTAAAAATAATATGTACATATTTTTTTAGAAAATTTAAAGACCCGTAAAGAAAGATTATTTTATACATAGACATACTACTAATACACATAGCACAAGCACGACAAAATATTATTGTACATTACACATACTATATTATACACAAATTATACATACATACTTTCATACTTTTTTCATGCTTTTAAATATAATTAAGAGTTAATTTCTTTTTCTTTTGATACCTATTTAGATTAGCTAATTACTTTTCTGTTTACACTCGTGAAAAACTAAGTAGAACACAGTCGCAACAAAACGATGATGAACACTTTCACCACACGAAATTAAAATAAATAAATAAATATATCATCACGGCATATTACCCATTTCTGGGTGTGCCAGTCTGCTTGGTACGCAGATAGCGGTAATGATGATAACATATTTGTACCGTGCAGGCGTTTACCAGGCGTCACCTCACGGACTCTCATTGCTGGCGTGGAGAGTGCACCACAGAAGTCAATTTTGTGCCATTTAAAATTCGAAATACAGTCGAACTTCAGTAAGTCGAACTTCGATAACTCGTATTTTCGATAACTCGAATCAAACTGGTTGGCAATTCGCGAATAAAATTAAGCCGTAGCCATCTAGTGGCAAAATAAGAACTATTTGTTGTCGTACTTCACTGAAAACGCTATTTGGGCTAGAGTTATTTTATTTGGTTGTTGTTTGTGAACAGTAAGCTTTTGTTTTATGTTTTCTATTTTACGTGCTCATTCACTACTTCAATACAAAGGTATTGCCTAAAATCAGACTTTTTGAAGACTACTTTCCAGTTTAAATCTGTTTCATCCTTAACCTGTTTTACACTTTCCTATTTAAAGACTGTTAGTTTCCTGATTTTTTCTTCATTTATTCAATTTTCTACTTAAAATTCCTTGAAGAATTATTGGAATTTAAAAATTTAAATAATAAAGTATTCTCCGAGGACTGCCAATATTAAAAATTTATATAAAATATTAGTGTTGATCGGTAAACAAGAGGGAAAAAAAAAAAACATATTATAAATTGATTGTTGGAAAAGATATAAAGCATTTAAATTTTGCTGATGTACTAGATGACCTTCCAATGAGAGACCAGTTGAAATCCCTACTCCGTGTTCGAATACGATAAGAGGTCGCATGAACCACTGATAGCCCACCGCTGGTACTGTACAACTAGTACGTCACTATCACGTGACACAACAAAATCAAATTTTAAAAATTAATATCTCGCTTATTAAAAGGAATATTTAACTCGGGTTTTCACAGGTACTCTTAGATATATCTGTTCTTTAAGAAAAAAAAAATTAAAAATTATTAGAGAATACCCTATTCTCTTTATAGGAGGTGAAGATTATTTCCCAAGAACGTTATCTGCAAATAAACAAATTTTGAAACGTCCATTCACAAAATTAAAATAATAACATTGAAACGTAGTCTTCAAACTTATCAGTCAGTAAAATAAAACCTGCATAAATATTTTAATAATAGAATAAAACACTCTTGAAAACTGTGTTTATAACATGTAAACAAGCACGTTTGAAAATGATAGTACGACAATCATCCGACATCTTGGTTGATAACAGCGCCGCCACCGGTGATTTTATTCGCGAATAACGCCAAGAGTGAGAATTATGGGTAATTTTTACTTGATAACTCGAACTTCGATTACTCGAATATCTTTATAATTCGAACAGAATATTTGGCGCCAGCTTCAATAAGTCGAATTCTGTGGGAAATCCCCTAATTACGTGATTTTGTAACAGGTGTTTTTATAACATGATGATGGAGGCAGTTCGGTTTCTGCTCTACTGAAGTTCAAACATATGCTTTGTAATTTAAAGACATTCAACAAAAATTAAAATTTATCAAACTTGCTTTTTTCCCCCCTAATATGACACTTGATCAAGGTGTCATACAAAATGTAAAATGTCATTATCGCCGCAGAATTTTGAAAAAAGCTATCAAATGTTTTGAAGAAAACAAACAAACTAAAATTACATTAATGAACTGTGTTGAACCAATACATGGAATATCGACGTTAAGCCTGAGACAATTTCTAATTGTTTTAAAAAAGCCGGCTTTGGTCAGTATTCTGAGTGGGACGAAGAGGATGAAATTCCTTTGATTTTCATAAGTGAACGTATGAATGAAAAACGTGAGGAAGAAATTCAATTGCAATTGGAATATGAAGCTTGGAAAAATGTCAAAATTACACCAGAAGGTGTCACCTTAATTGATTTTATACATGTGGATGATGATACTGTTACTTCGAAGTTTCCTACAGATGAAGATATTGTCGAGCTCTACAAATCTGAATCCGAATCTGTAGAGCTCGACAATACATATGACAGCGAAAGTGATATGATGGAGGATGATTTGCATAAATTAACTCATTCCCAAATCTAAAAACTGTCTGGACAATGTTTTATTTGTATATTTCTAAAATGACGCAAGTCGCGAATTTTTCGCAATTTTTCCAAAACATTAAAACTTTTATTTGGTTATAAATTCGGTTGAAATTTACAGGAAACACAAAACTAACTGAAAATCATCTATTTATACGTAAAATACAAGATGAATTAATAAGACGATTCATTCTTTTGAAAATAAACGAAGCAAATGTATCCCAAATTAAATAATGTTTTTAATGACCATTCATACAAACATTCACGAGACCTTCACCATTTCTTATTACTCTTACCATTCGTTTCGCCGTCTCTCGCTCTGTCTGCACTGATGGACCTCGCCAAAGCTCCATCGGCATCGAAGTCATTATCTCCAGGCCCTGCACTTCTCGACCGGGTCTTGCTACGCCCTAATCGTCGCTTAATAGTGCCGAAGAAGTCGCGTTTCTTCCTCGGCCGGCCTCTGGCTTCATCCAAGTTGACAGGCTGCTGACCTGGGATGTCTGATGTTATGGAGTTGGGTTCCAGAGGCTACGAAGAAGAAGAAGATATATTTTTTATGTAGTATAATATACAGGATTATTTAAAACAACAAAAAATTAACGCACTAAAGCCGGACGTCCTAATACGTTAACCACCAATGAAAATGTGGGTAACTCACTTTAAGGTAGGTTGCTGTGGAAGTTTGTTTTTCATAAGACTCAAATGAAAAGAATGGTAAACAACTTTTAGATTTTGTTTGGTGATGCCGCAGCCAGCGTATTCACATTGAGTAGGTACCATAGCGTCTAAATGAGACCCTTAGCGCAAAACTTAGAGTAGATGGCAGCACGCGGATATTTTCCTAAGTACGTATTACAATGTAGACATTTTTAAAAATTCACATATATTATTGTGCGTAATCATGACTTTTCATTGTTGGGGCACATTATAAAGGGTGTAAATGAAGTAAGTACATTAAATTTAACCAGTAATATAACTCGTCGAGAGCAAAAATATTTCTTAATAACTTTCTCTCAAAATCGCATATTTTTTTTAGCATTTTTATAACCCTGTAAATTGACGAGTCGTTCCAAGTATTTTTCTAATAATTGAATGCAGTAGCAATAGCTCTGAAAAATTTTGTTTTAGCAATTGACAGTTGTCAGTTGCTGCAATTATATTTTGACATTAGTAATAAACTTGTTTCTAAGGTAAAATTCTGTTAAAATGCTTACGTTTACAAATAGCGAGTACACAGACATTGTAATTACTTACCTATGATTTATTTTTTTATTCATATCTTTACTACATTTTAATTTGTAGTTGATATAAAGACAGTGTTATAGAGTTGCCAACGCATCATACGTTCCTAATATTCGCACATTTGTTAATCTTGTACATCTTTATCATAATACGGAGTGTCACATTTGACAATTTTCAAAAAAGGAACAGTTGTATCCATACCATGTGCAAAAAGTTCAATGTTTTCAGCACATAACAGACTTCAATTTTGGGAATGGCTCATAATGTTCTTTAATGAGACTGAATTTACTTGGGAAGGTGTATTTATTATGCACAATACCCATTTAGACAGACGAAAATGCTGTAAAAATTTTCATTAAAAAATGTTTGGGCGGGAACTAATTATTGGTACTCATGTACCTCGTTTAAATGGACAAAAGTTTGTACTTTTTTGAATAACGTATTTAAACTATTATGATTTGTTGACGATAAATAATCATCTCATAACCTAATAACTATGCTTTTGCTCTTTCTCGTTACCTCGTTCCTCCGTGTCTTCCTTTATTCACAGGTGATTAAAATCCTGATTTAATGCACAACTTTATAATTTTGTTATCCAAAATTTAAATTTCTTCATTTTAAAAATTGTACTATTACGAATTATTTAATAATAAATGTTATTTCCGTTGATTCGTTTATTAATTACTGTGACTGTAAGTGTAACCGATAACCGACAATTTTTGAGCTGTTTGTATCTCACTTGAATACGGCAGCAGCCATTTGTTCTCCATGGGCGGGTAACGAAATATGCAGCAAATTTTAACTCAAAATCTAAGACTTAAAAAAAAATTAAGAAATATTATTGTTCTCGTCGAGTTAAATTACTGGTTAAATTTAATGCACTTATTTCATTTACACCCTGTATATATATATATATATATATATATATATATATATATATATATATATATATATATATATATATATATATCATTACGACTTATTACCCATTGCTGGGTGTGCCAATCTGCTTTGTACACAGATATCGGTAATGATGAAATATTTGCACCGCGCGGGCGCTTACTATGCGTCACTTCACGGGCACTCATTGCTGGCGTGGAGAGTGCACCACAGAGGTCAATTTTGTGCCATTTAAAATTCAAAATATTTGGCGTCGGTTGGGATCGAATCCGGTTCCCCAGATTCGCGACTTGACCTGTTATAATAATAAATAAAATATTATCATGGCTTATTCTTATTACCCATTTCTGGGTGTGCCAATCTGCTTCTATTTACAGATTTCGGTAATAACGATTATATCTGCACTGTTGAGGATAAAACTGTCGAGCGTCATAATATAATTAAATTAAAAATAGAACTATTGCATAACGATGATTCACATTTTCCGCATTTGCTAATTACAATGACAAACATATCTCAATAAAACTGTGACATACAATCATGCATTTAATATTTGTGCAAAACAATAATACTATATGAAGGACACACTATTCACTATTCTAAACACGAATCAAAAAAATTTATCTTTAAACTATGTTCAAATAAAAAAAGTTAGAAAAAAATGCACACCTTTTCCTCTAGTTCCGTTTCTGGTGCGGGAGTGACTTCCTTCCATGAGCCTTCCACTAATTCAACCTGGTTAGTAACAAACAAATCTTAAAACCACACACAACACTTGACGTGATGAATTAGGTGAAGCAAAACTAAAATTGTAACACCAAATTAAGTGAAATGATCGAGGTTATTTCTTACCTTCAGTCTTTGGGAGGGTTGCTATAAAAACAAAGAATAAAATTAGTATAAATTTATCGGAGAAATGTGATAACACCATTGATTAAATAATATGTATAGATTGGCAACCTTATTATTATTATTTGTGAAGCACATTTTGCCCGCAATATAATATGCAGCCATCTTATTAAACCATATTAAAATGGCCTTATTGAAAACTTTAAATTATGTTCTTTCATTATCCAAAAACAAATTTTGTCTGTCAGTAATACTTTTTATTTTATTCGCCGTCAAATAAAGGAAACAACGTTTTAAAATGACGTCGAAACACTGTCTTCAAATGTTAAAACAACGTCTAAAAATGACGTGGAAACAACGTCTTAAAATGACGTCTAACCAAGTCTTATGACGTCTAAACAACGTCTTAAAATGACGTCTAAACCACGTCTGAAAATAACGTCAAAACACTGTCTCAATATGTCTTTAAAACAACGTTTAAAAATTACGTGGAAACAACATCTTAAAATGATGTCTAACAACGTCTTAAAAAGACGTCCAACCAGGTCTTATGACGTCTAAACAACGTCTTAAAATGACGTCTAAACCACTACAAATAACATCGAAATACTGTCTTAAAATGTCGTTAAAACAACGTCTAAAAATGATGTGGAAACAACGTCTTAAAATGATGTCTAACTAAGTCTTATGGCGCCTAAACATGACGTCTAAACCACGTCTGAAATTAAGTCGAAACACTGTTTTAAAATGTCTTTAAAACAACGTCTAAAAATGACGTGGAAACAATGTCGTAAAATGACGTCTAACGAAGTGTTATGACGTCTAAACAACATCTTAAAATGACGTTTAACAAGTCTTAAGACGCCTAAACAACGTCTTAAAATGATGTCTAAACCACGTCTGAAAATGACGACGAAACACTGTCTTAAAATGTCTTTAAAATAACGTCTAAAGTGTCATTTTAAAATGACGTCTAACCAAGTCTTATGACGTCTAAACAACGTCTTAAAATGACGTCTAACCAAGTCTTATGACGTCTAAACAACGTCTTAAAATGACGTCTAAACCACGCCTACAAATGACGTCGAAATACTGTCTTAAAATGTCGTTAAAACGTCTAAAAATGACGTGGAAACAACGTCTTAAAATGATGTCTAACCAAGTCTTATGGCGCCTAAACAACGTCTTAAAATGACGTCTAAACCACGTCTGAAAATTACGTCGAAACACTGTTTTAAAATGTCTTTAAAACAATGTCTAAAAATGACGTGGAAACAATGTCATAAAATGACGTCTAACGAAGTGTTATGACGTCTAAACAACGTCTTAAAATGACGTCTAACAAGTCTTAATGACGACGAAACACTGTCTTAAAATGTCTTGAAAATAACGTCTAAAATGTAATTTTCAAATTACGTCTAACCAAGTCTTATGACGTCTAAACAACGTCTTAAAATGACGTCTAACCAAGTCTTATGACGTCTAAACAACAACTTAATATGATGTGTAAGCCACGTCTGAAAATGACGTGGAAATACTGTCTTAAAATGTTGTTAAAACAACGTCTAAAAACGACGTGGAAACAACGTCTCAAAATCATGTCTAACCAAGTTTTATGCCGTCTAAACAACGTCTTAAAATGACGTCTAATCAAGTCTTATGACACCCAAACGTCTTAAAATGACGTCTAAACCATCACTGAAAATAACGTCGAAACACTGTGTTAAAATATCGTTAAAACGTCTAAAAATGACGTGGAATCAACATCTTGAAATGACGTCTAACCATGTGTTATGACGTCTAAACAACGTCTTAAAAGGACGTCTAAATTACGTCTGAAAATGACGTCGAAACTACGTCTTAAAATTACGTCGCACAGCTCCACGCTGAGATGTCTTCAGGGCGACTATATGACGTAAATTAGGACGTCACAGTGACGTCGATTTTAGGTGATTTGTATTACTTGGCGTATAATAAATTGAATTGCAAAGATGGCGATGCCTTTTTGGGAGTAAAAATATGCTACGCAAATTTACTATAATGTTGCCAATTTTTCTACGTTTATATTATTTAATCAACGATAAAACTTACTCTTTGGACGCTATGGATAATTAAAGTACTCTTATTTGTATTTACTCCTTGTCTACTTCTTTCCAGTTCTTTTAATGCAGAATCGGTTAAGTTTTCACCATTTGTTAAACTTTCTGGAAAGAAAAAAAATCTAATGGAAAACAAGAAAAAACAGTTATTTATTTAACAAGGCAAAAAAGTAGCAGATTCACTGTCCGGCTACTTTTCACGGTCTTTAAATTTAGCCTAGGCAGTGAATCTGCATTTCACATATTGTTTAGAATTTTGCGATTATTTTCAAAATTTTGCCTATAATTGACAATAAAATCATACTTTTAATGCCAGTCGGCAAAAATATGATGATTAGCATTGTTTTTCCTGTCAACTGTTTATGGATTATTTTTTAGAAAAATATTTCAAATAACAGTTTTAGAAAAATTAATGGGGGAGTTTAGCCATGTTAAAATATAATGATTTTTCCATATTACTGCAAAACTATACATGGAATATTACTATTAATGCAATACAAGTAATAAAATATAACGTATTTTTTTGTAAACGATATTAAATTTATCGTTGCTTAAATCGCCCGCAATACGATGACGTATGTGGCATCTTTGGTTCGCCGAAGTTATCCGCTAGGAGCGCTAGTTTACAATGAAAACATGAACGTATGTCTTCTATATATGATAATGAAACGTCAAATTCAATGTCATATCGCAGAAAGAAAATTATTTGATTTTAAATATGTAAACATAGAAAATACGATAAACATGTAAATCAAAGTGTCAAATGTAAACATAAACAAGTGGCTATGTTTTGTTTGTCTTTTTCTATGAAGCACGTTTTGGGCACATATGTCGAGACCTAATTCGCACACAGTTGATGTTATGTACGCCATAATGGCGGGAAGAAAATATTGCAAAAGTTTACCATTTTTTCTCTCCGGTATTTTTTAAAATTTTACAATATTGTAATGTGGAGCGCCCGACATCGCTGTAGCAATGAGCGAGTGTCTATCTATTTATAGCAATAACGAAATCGCGCTAGCAGCCGGGCTACGTAAACAAACCAGTCGCACCGTGTTTAATTACTTCCGGTCGCCTGAACCTTTTGTGTTCATGGTTATTATGCGGTCGAACATTCTAGAGCTTTTCTAGAAGATAGTGGCAGCTGTATAAAAGGGACGTAGCTATTCTCGAGAGGAAGTTAGTGACATAGAGAGTTATAGAGATACATGGATTGTTAGAGAGTAAAGTGTTAGTGAGAAGCACAGCAGTATCTTAGTGAGCGTATGCAGTTGGTGTCGAGTAGGTACTCGGGAAGTTACTGATATATTGGTGATACTGAGACTGTGGAAGTGAGAGAGTTACATAAATAGACAGATAGTGTTGTGAAAGAGGTGACTTCTGTCCGAGCAGTTGAATATACAGACGCTGTTGAGTCAGTTGAGTATATAGGGCGTGTGCAGACACGTGACTCGGGCGTCCTTGACGTATTTGGAATCAGCTGATTTGTGTGCGCATGTCATTTTGACAAGAACAGTGTCACTTTGACAAGACCAATGTTTTGAGTTATTTTGATTTTGAACTGCTAAAATGTTATTAATGTATAATTTTCAGGCAGTAAAACACATGAAATAAAAAATAATAACTTCTCAACAGTTCAAAATTAAAATAAGACAAAACATTGGTCTTGTCAAAGTGACATTGTTCTTGTCAAAATGACAAGCGCACACAAATCAGCTGATTTCTAGCACGTCAAGGACGCTCGAGTCACGTGTCTGCTCGCGCCCTATAGACGCTGTGGAGGTCGGTAGGCGGATAGTTGAACGTGATATAAATATATAGTGATATAAATATTGCGTAAACAGTCTACAACAGTTTGCAACAGACAGGCAGTCTAAGATTGGAACGCGTAGTGAAGTAAATAATTTGTAATATTGTGGAAATAATTAGTAGTGTTAATTGGTTAAATAAATAGTGTTAGTGTTATTTAATTAATTATAGTTTTAGTCTTAATTAGTTTTTAATAATTGTTTAATATAAAAAATTCGAAAACTCCCCCATCAGTAACGGCCATTTTGTACCTATAAATCTCTTTGAATTTAAATTTATTATTTAAGGAATTTGTAATTAACATATTTGTATTTCTATTTATTATTCTAACCAACTCCAAAATTGCAATTCCAAGAAAAATTACATTGAAGGAAAGTAATGTTTATTATTTTTCTTTCTATAATCAAACATCGGAAATAACTTTGATTCCTTTACAATGACGCGACGCTACGTCATATGTGACGACATATGTGCCAAATATTTAAGTTACAGAATAAACAAATTAAAAATAGATATATTAGGAGCAAACCTACCTCCATTAAATGTAGTTCTCGTCGTGGTAATTAATCTTCCTGTGGGTGAAACAGTTCTTAATGTTTCCTTTAGTTTGAAGGGCCTATCGCCCATCGCTGGAATATCAGCTCCCTCTATGAACAGGAACTACAAACGAAAAAATACATTCCTTTGCCCTTTTCCCCAATATATTTTATTTTACCTCAACTGTGAGTGTACCGGAAACAGCATCACTTTTATGTGGTCTACTTTGTAACGAAATAATTTGTCGTTGGGACGGATTTATAAGTAACTCTTCCACACCGACAATTCCTAAACCTAGGAAGCGATGAGGCTTCGTAGCTCGGTCATATACCTCGAAAAGAAGTTCTGCAGTGTTTGGTGACAGATCGCTACGAAAAAATGCTTCTTCATCATTTGTTTTCTTTTATTATTTCAGCAGAATATTTGAGGGAATGAGGGCACTCAACTTAAACCTTCATCACAACAAGAGTTAAGAAGCTATTAACGTCTGGACTGCTCGTTTGCTTCGACTGGCTCCCCACTACACAGCAGTGTTACCAACTTTGATAAAAAAAAACATTTCCCTGCGAGTTACGCGCGAAAAAAATGTTTTCACTTTACCAACATATAAAATGGCGCGCGGAAACAAAATGGCAGTATACACAACATGGCGTCGCTCCGTTAAACTCTCTTAACTGTTTGTGCCATAAAAAGTTAAAAAAAACCATTAAAATGTTGCAACAATACGGAATAACTTGTATTATTATTGATTGGTTTATCGATTCGAGAAAAATATTGAATTTGCTGTTAGGGGCTGGCCTTAAATTACGTAAAGCAAAATTAGGAAATTTTTGATACCCCCTCCCCCCTTTGTGACGCACCCGTAACGCAAACATGAACCCTCCCCCATATATTACGTAACGCAGTACTTGACCCCCCCCCCCCCCCATTTTTTTACTGGATATAAAGGTATATGGCCTCCTTAACATTCAATTAAAATTTGAAACAGAAACTATTTAAATTAATGTACATAAAGATGAAAAATAACAGAACATAACAGAAACTATTTAAATTAATGTATATAAAGATGAAAAATAATGTACTACTCTTGCCCTACGGCTTGTCACCCCAATTTCTTTACTGGATATAAAAGTATATGGCCTCCTTAATATTCAGTTAAAATTTGAAACAGAAACTATTTAAATTCATGTACATAAAGATGAAAAATAACAGAACAGAACAGAAACTGTTTAAATTAATGTATATAAAGATAAAAAATAATGTACTACTCTTGCCCTACGGCCTATCACCCCAATTTTTTTACTGTATATAAAAGTATATGGCCTCCTTAATATTCAGTTAAAATTTGAAACAGAAACTAATTAAATTAATGTACATAAAGATGAAAAATTAACAGCACAGAAATTAAAAGCATATGCATTTCCATATGCTTTTAACAAACTATTGAAAAGTTTTTCCTTATCAACACTACTTGAATTCATCTTTTAATATGAATTGCATTGCACGAATGAAAGACGACTGGCCCGAATTTGAACTGTGCCCGACATATTATGTTGACTGTTATTGAAAACAAACGACTGCCTGCATATACGAATTAGCGCCGCGAAATTTGAATGTTTCAAAACTATTAAAGCAAGTTTAGCAATATTTTTTATATTTTATTGTTACGTAACGCACACATTAACCCTCCCCTACCCCCTCGTAACGCTGCGTAACGCTACTCTTAACCCCCAACCCCTCCTTGAAGCGTTACGTAATTTAAGGATAGCCCCTTACTTCGTGAAGTAAAAATAAAAAAATTCTACTTACAAGAGGAAGTGTTCATCCCATTCGGGAGAGTCGGTGTCCTTCTTCACGGCTGTTTGGTTTTTCTGTGGTGGTTCGTCCATTTCCACAATACAGAAAGGTTCAACACAACCAGTGGCCGTACCAAGTTGCTGCGCCCGTACAACTTTCACCAGGAGGCGCCGATCGCCTGCGGTACCCATCCCCGAATTTCTGTTGGGTGTTGAGGCCATCAGAGGCGCGCCCGTCTACAAGAAGTAACAAGAAATACTTGACATGTCATCAAAGTTTTTATTTTTAGTATAGGAAAAGCTATAAAGAGTAGTCAAGATTACTCAACATGTCAACCATGCCAGAGGTCCTAACCAGTGGCGACTTTTCAGGGAGGCAGCTGAGGCAGTGCCTCACCAGAAAAGAAATAACTCAGAATATATAATTTTAACAAATGTAAACTAAATTTCAATTTATTACATTAATGCTTGTCTTTATAAATATCAGAACAATTTAAGCCACCACCAAAACTAATGTGTAATGCAATCCACCTAATTTACACTCCGTCACGCTTGCCTCTCGGAATGAATAGTATAATGTCTAATGTTTTTGAGAAAGCTTTTATTCCGGTAAGAAATACGTACGTTAGACAAGGAGCTGTTTGTTCAAATGCAAAATGCAATGAGTTCGTAAAGGATAAAAGATAGAGACCGTGACTGTGAGCGTACGGCAAATTGTGTACATTGTTGCAAGCCAGATTAAATGTTTGGAATACATATGCTCTGTTCCATTTAAGCCATTCAGTAGATGGCACTGGCAACAGCGCAAATCTGAAGTAGCCGAAATTACATTGGGTAAACTTGTTTCTTGTCTCTAATTTCAGCCAATCAGAGAAATCAAAACTATTCCCTATGCTCCGCAATACTGAATGGCTTAAATGGAACAAGGTATAAGTGCATATTGCATTCGAACATCGAACATAAACATAACCTGTCTAGTATTTTTATTGTAATGTAATGTAGGCCCTATTAGGGTACCTTTATAACCAGGGTATGGCCATGGCGTGGCTCACGTTTCGTCCGCCATTACCGGGACATCTGTTATATGTGTTGTTCTTGCGCAAATTATTATGTATTTTCGTGGATATTTGTTTTATTTTAATGAAACACACATTTAATTATCATTTTAATACGTATTTATAGTGTAAGTAATATATTTTATTTTATTTACTTGTGTAGTTTGTTAAGATTCCCACCACGATTACTGACATATTGAAAAAAAACTATAAATTACCAATATTAAGCACAATCATTTAAATTTTAAAAGGTAAGTTTAGAATATACAATTATTATGTAAATAAGAACTACAGATATTAAATTGGATGTGATAATAACAACCCATGTCATATATTCTACATAACCTCTAAATGTATGTCTTAATAATAATTGTGTATCTCTTAAATTAATGAATTTTTATTACCTTTATAAATTCACAGTGTGATAATTTAATATTCTTTTATAATATAATATCACATTTATTACAAATAAATAAGGAAATGAATTACCGACAATGGCGGCAATCTTGGCCCATGGCCATACCCTGGGTATAAAGGTACCCTAGGCCCTATATAATAGTAGCGCCGTATTATGTTGTGTTTAGACTTTAGACTGTTTATACAGGTAAGTCAACAATCCGTTAAATATATTGTCTTTTCTAAAATTTTCTGTGATCTGGCAATTTATTTTTGTACATGAAAGGGGAAAAACATGCAGCTTCACATCCCTTGAAAAAATGTAACTTTCAATTATGAGGCATTTGACCTAGAATGAAATTTTTTTTCGCCTATGGCGCCTTTTTCGCTGGATAACTTGCCTTAGCAGTTTTTGTACTACTGATGATGAGAACTTAGTTCTCGAAATACTTATTTAGATTTTATAAAATTAATTTTAAGGTTAAAGGGTAGTTTTAGTAGTACAGATATAGTACAATTATTGATATTTTTTTGCCTTTTTAATCCGTAACATTAAGTAAACAATATAGAAAACCCCAAATGGAAAACTTGTACAATAGAAAATACTCTTTACTTACAACTTATTTAGGTTCATAATCGCGTACAATAAACAATCATTCGTCTCTATTACTCATTTTTTCCATTCCACATTTTTCGCGTTTTTGAGTTACCTACTCCTCAAAATCTGATGTTTAGGCCTTATTTGTTTTATATAATATAAGAAAATGCGTAATTCCTTTACTCAAAAACATCAAATTTTTAACAGTAACTCAAAAACAAAAAATACTACGACTGAACTAGTTAATTTTTCTAATCAATGAAATACAACTTGAATACGATATCAATTTGATATACTAGGTAATCACGCTGTATCGCTGTAAAAGTGGGAACCAAACATCTGGTCAACCTATCTTACAGATCAGTTAAACTGGTTGCATAAGCGCCATTATTTATTTAATGTCAAACAAGTACACTACGAAAGACTTTTTGTGTGTGAAATATTTAAAAAATTGTCCGTATTTAAGAAAATTTTGAGTACTACTTGTCCAAATCCAATAAATGGAACCCATTTTGTCGTATGAAAGTTGTTGTGAAATGTTAGGCTTCCTGCCAGATATACCTTAATATTTTTGGCATTTGTTTTAACATTGTTATTTCATAGCAACTGGATATCTTACGGTATTATAAACAAGTAGTAGTTACAAGAAAAAAATCATCTAAATATTATTTATCGAAAATTTATGTAAATACTTATATTAAAGTACGTTAAATTCTTTATTCGATAAATATAAATTCATTATTATATCTTCTATGGATTTAGAGATAAAGAAATGCATATAAAATAATTTGATGTAATAAATCTCAGATCAAACTACTTCAAGGCAAGAAATTCAAATGTTTGTAATTGACACATAAATGTCACTGTCAAAAATATTTGTATGCCACTGTCAAAAATATTTGTACATCATTATGAAAATAAAAACAGTCAACAACGCAAGAGAATATACGTAAAAAAGAATATAAAAGGAATTTGCGAAAAAATGACGAATATAAAGAAAAAGAAATATCTGGCGAGAGACTATGTGCTGGCCACATCAGATTTTTTCTCTGGTATTATTAATTTATTGGAAAAATAAAAAACAGAAGTCTAATTTTTTATCAAAATTAACATAAAAATCAGGTCTATTCACTAAAATATACGTTAACTTTTAGCGCAAAAATATCCAACGCTAAAAAGTAAATATTAACGTCACTGTTAACAGTACTTCATAAAATTGCTATTCACTAAAGCATTGGTTAAAAATTTCGTTAATATTTAACTTTTTAGCCTATACGCTAACGAATGCTGTGAAATCAGTTTCATATGACGAAATAATCCTATAAAACGTATGTCCTAACTTAATATAATTGCCTGTCAAGTGCGAAATGTTAGGAAAAGTTTATCAAAGTGGATAGATCAAAGTGTGAAATCCTTAAAATATATATCTAAATTAAAATAATTATTTATAAATATGTCAGATAACAGTTAAGTACAAATATGTATTTGCAATATTTTTAATAAGTGTTTTGCAGAAACCACACCGCTTTGGCTCATTCACAAATTACAACATTCTTTGATTCCATATTAATAGCTGCTAAGGCCCATGTCGTAGAAATTTAACGCAGCTAGAACCTTTAACTATGAATTTATTAAATTATTATTACCCGTATACTGATAGGTATTGCAGTAATTCTTAATGGATTCCTCATATAGGGTGTAAGAGCTGTAAATAAATCTAAAGCACAGTGCTTTGATAATCTAAAACTTTTATTAAATTCATAATCGGGCAAATGGAATGGATCACTTGTATCCCCAAGATTTCGAAAACGAAGTTTTACGTAGCGCCTAAAATGATAAAATATATTTTGGACAATTTAAAATTATTAGTGTGGTTATGTGATGTAAACTTCCAAGTAAAATTAATTATTAATTATTCATATGTAATACTTTCCTTTATTCTCTCAATTTCTTCCAATCGAAGCATATTTCTAACTATATTTGCAAGTCATTTTTGATATTAACGTTGCCTTAAAGTTTTAACACTATGTCTCATGATGATGTTAAATTTCTTGCTTTTAACGTGGTTATATTAACGATTTCTTTAAAATTTTAACGTATATCTGCTTACTGAATAGCAAATTAAAAATTAAAGAATCCGTTAAAATATTAACAGTGACCTTCGAGGTTAACGCGCACGCTAATTTTACAGAATAGACCTGAATATCTATTACGAAATGTGGAGATTGGCTGTTCTTGCACTGAACCACAGGGATGATGATGATAATAATAATAATAATAATAATAATAATAATAACAATAATAATATAAACAGGATCAAAATAAAAATCATATAAATATATGTTAACCTGTAGATAAAATATGACCGAACATTTAAAAATTTGTCAACAGAGTTATCAGTTTGATAAAATATGTTTATATTTTAATGATACATACATATAAATTCTTTTATATTTTTAATTATTATTGCAAAACATTAATACTATAAATAATATGAATAAAATATTAATTGGAACAAAGAAATCGATTATTTTCCGATAACTGTACTGCATACAGTACCTATTATAATTATGTACGTGTATACTGACATTAAATTATTAATTATTCATTTCTATACTTCATATCCCGTTTGTACTTTTTACTTCCTATTATCATTAATCATCAACCTTTCATTAAGAGAACATTAAACCAACGTACACACCAAAACAACAACTAAGAACAACAATGATTTGCAAGATTATTGTTTGTAAATAATGTCTTGAATTATACGAGTGTATTTAATCAGTATTTTATTCATGAAGTTGGGAAAAGTGCAATTAGTACGTCGATAGACGAACGTATTGATGTAAGAGATATTAATAAATAATAATATGAGTCACACTTACCATACTATCGTAGTGAAGGGGCAGCATATGTCCAGGAGTCGGTACGTGACGAATAAGACGCGGACATGTTGGGTATTGGGCTAAATTGATGTGAACCTGGGTACTGCGAATTGCAGTGATGACAACTTCACTAAAAACAAGAAATAAAAAATATTTGTTTCATTATCTCTTGTAAACATATACAGGTGCCTCTTTTTCGAGCCTTACCGTTGGGATCTCGGTTAGAAGAGCTGATTAGATTTTGGTTAAAATGGGCTACTAGCGTGCCATTTTTTTATTTAATATTTTTGAAGAGACGATAAAAACTTGCTACCCATATTTTTTCTTTTGGCAAAATTTTCATTAGGTACGTTCTATCGGTGTCAGAAATATTCCTACTAGAATAAGAATATTCTTAAAGCAATAGAACGCTCAGAAGCAAAAAACTGTCAAATAAAAAATAAATACGATAGAACAGTGGCAGTGGTTATGTGTTATTGTTAGTTAACAACTAAAGATAACTTTGTATATTTATTTTGGATCTTCAAGATGTTGTTATGCAAATATTACAGAGATTATAATTATATAAAAATATATTAAATAATAAAAATGTAAAGGAGGTATTTTTGTTGAGCACAGTCTAATCTGAACATTCACAAATGTAACAGAAAGGTAAGCGCGACAGTCGTTTAGTAAAATTTTGAATTTATCTTTTTATCAGCGCTTCCAGCTCTGAAGTTAGAATGATTCGTAGGAATATTCAGATTTTTTTGACTCAAAAGAACGATCATTGAGGTTCTACTAGAAGAAGTAGGAAGATTTCTGACACCGATAGAACGTACCTATTAATTGGCCAGAAAAAAATTAATGAAATTTTAATATTTAAATTACCGCCATGTATGACGTAGAATTACGCCGAACCAATGAATGGCCGTAAAGCAATAACATCGGTACGTCCAATAGCAACGGCATGTGCGGGTAATTTAAACATGACAGATCATCTGTTTGACGTTTGAATAATAGTTTGGAGGTTAATATTTTCGTTTGTCATTTTAATCTTGTACGAGTATAAGCTAAGTTAAAATCCTGCTTAACAAATCGAAATACCTAATAAAAGTAACAGAAACCACGCAAATTGTAAATAATAAAGAAGAGAGACATTGACAGAAAAATGAACTAATGTCAAAATCAAATTAAAACTTGCACTCGCTCGCCATCTACAGGTTACATTCTTAAATATGCATCCCTTTCTCATGTTCAAAATAATGACGTCAAAGAAATTTCTTTCTTAATATATTAAAAAAACAATTTTTTTTAAATAAAATTTATATTTTTACATACGTTTTCAACTTTACTTTAGGTATTTAGTGATAGATATCAGATTTTCAGTATCACGCAAGTAGCCTATTGGTCGACCGAAAGTACCTTAATTTGATTTTAACAGTTTTTGTTGAAAACACGATGTTAAATATCATTTTTTCACATTTAATGTTATGTATTTGATTACACTTCGTACTTCATATTTAATGGATGTAGTGTTAAAAAATTATAAAGAAATTAAATTTCATAAGACAGCCAGCTGTGTACTCATGAAAACATCTACTACCTATATTAAGAAAATTCTGATTGACAAATGTCAGTGTCAAGTGCAATTGACATAGTATGTTTGTGTTATAATTTTCCTGGAAATATACAGAATCTCTTACAAGACACTTTCTGTGTGGAATTTGTACAAAATACATAGAACTGACTGAAGGTAATATACTCGAAATATGGAATCTTTTGCAAAAAACTTTCTGTGTGGAATTTGTACAAAATACATAGAACTGAGGGAAGGTAATGTGCTGGCCACGTTAGATTTTTTTAAAGTTTACGTTCTTCATTCGTATTCCACATATAAATATTTTAGGTCTTTAAATTTAATCAATGTTGAATTTATGCTGTTTGAAACAAATAAACATAATAAACATAAATAAGTCATATCCATATATGCTTGAAAGTATTTGACAATATCTATGATATCCTGTATTTTCTTAAGTAATACTTAAAATTCCTTTGTATTGTAATCCCTTAGTATACACCAGTATAACCTTTTTATATATTTTATTTCTTTTGGGAAATTTGTGAATTTATAATACATAATTTTTCTCAATTTTAAAATATGTAATAACATTCAAATAAAAATGATATCGTATTTTAATAATTTAGGCTATAAAAATTATCTTATTTACTATTTGAAAAATACAATTCTATGTTTGAAATGTTTCACCTATACAATAAAGTGTTACTAATAAAATAAACAAAGCGTTACACAAACACAATTTATCTGTCTTATGATATTTCATTTCCTTTATATGAAGTAATTTAGTTCGCAGAAGGATTCCGAATCAATATTTCATTTCATTTCTACGAATTTTATCTAGATTCTAGATTGAAATTAATTAATTGGACCAAGTTCAAATTTTGTTCCATGACGAAATGAAAATTTATGTTTCTTCAAATTCTATCTAAATTAAATATAATTTATATATTATTCATCTAAATTATAAGATAATTGTTATAATAATTAAAATCAGGGTCAGTCATTTTGATTAATTAATATATCTAGTAAGCTAACTAATTTTATCATAGATTGAAAATAATTACTTAATAAGTCACAGATATAATTTCAAAGTGTATAAAAACGCGTGTACAAGTAAGAGCTAATAAAACGAGTCAGATACCATACTTTTTCTACGACTTCAAATGAAGGCAACAAGAACTTCAGAAAAATACCTTTTAAGTTATTTTTACAAATTTACAATATGGGGTCCGGTAATCATTTTTCAATTTTTCTTTTTTTACCTTCCGTCACCTTTAGGTAAGGAAGGTATTGGTTTTGGTCAAAAAAATCGGTGGTGAGTTTTTGATGAATAAGCACGTTTTAGGGTCCCTAGAATACGATTTTGTGTGTGTGTGCGTGTGTGTGTGTGTGTGTGCGTGTGTACGCGCGCGCGCGTGTGTGTGTGTGTGTGCGTGTGTACGCGCGTGTGTGTGTGCGTGTGTACGCGCGTGTGTGTGTGTGCGTGTGTACGCGCGTGTGTGTGTGTGTGTGCGTGTGTACGCGTGAGTGTGTGTGTGTGCATGTGTACGCGTGTGTGTGTGTGTGTGTGTGTGTGTGTGTGCGTGTGTTTGTAATGCTTGACGTTTTATGAAATTGTCAGAAACGTCAAATAAGTTAACTTACGTTGGTTGTGACAGATAAAACGTCAAGCATTTATTAATTTTTTGTTCAATTCCATGGCTGTCGATATTTTCAACGTAATTTTCGACATTTTCATAATTAGTTTCTGTCGTTACAAAGCATGTAAAGGTAATTCTATTTATTGACTTAGATACGGAATTTTATGCCCTATAATTTTTATTTGACGCAATTTTGCTTAAAATTAGTGTTGCCGTCTAGACAAGACTTGATTAAGTCTAAGTCTAGATTAAAAAGTCTAGTTAAAGTCTTGTCTAGATATCAAGACTCTAGATTAATCATTTTACTTGACAACATGGTGACACCTCAACGCTAGTTCATAAGAATTTCACTAAGTGGTGCATTGAAAAATGACGTCACGGTGCAATAAAAATGTAAAAGGTCCATTCCCCTATTTAAAAAGTATGTGTACACTCTGGACTACTAAGTACCTACAATGATGGCCTTAGGGGGTGGCGAGCAGGGCAATCGCCCGGGGCCTCGCTCTTGCAGGGGCCTCGCGCAACAACCCGAGTAAAAAAAGTTGATATTTAAAACTTTTTATTTTATGCAATTTATTTCTGTACATGAAAGGGGAAAATCATGCATTTGCACATCCCTTGAAAAAATGTAACTTTCAATTATACGGCATTTGACCTTGAATGAAAAAAAAAATTCGCCTGCGAATTTTTTTTCTGTATACCTTGCACAAAAGACGTATGATGGGCGCAATCCTATGTCCCGCGGGGGCGCGCAATTCTATGTAGTTACGCCACTGTTATGAATCGAAGTAAAAAATTCATATTACCTATTACTACTAGTTAATCTAGAGTCTTGAAAATTGTCTAGAATTTTGTCAAGAGTCTTGATCTAGAATAGGAAAGTCTTGTCTTGTCTTGAAATTTCAAGACAAGACTCTTGCCAGTCTAGTCTTGATAATCTAGACAAGACAAGACAAGAGTCTAGAAAGTCTAGATCTAGACGGCATCACTACTTAAAATAATTAGGCGAGAAGGAAATTGCAAAAAACTGATTTCCCATGTTAATCTCCCATGTACACCTTTAAGACAGACACACGGTATATATATATATATATGGATTTTATTTTCACAAGTTATGAATAATATAAAATTATATTCTTTTCGCTTGGTACACTGATGTAAAAATACAGTTGTGACGTCATATTGTTATAGTCCTAATCGTTTTTATTAAATTATGAATGAAAAGTTTTATAATTTAAAAATATTTTGGTGAAAAATCATTTAAAATTAGTCATATTTTCATAATATGACAAAGTATATGCAACTTTTTTTTTAGTACCGGACCCCATTGTCCCTTACAGCAACTGATATTACCCCGAGCTTAGTTAATGAACTGTTAGTAGTTGCTAACTTCACGCCATGTCCATTCAGATCTAAGCTTGTTAAATTATGATTAAAATGTTATTTAGTCCAGGGAAACCAGTATGTTAAACAGCGTTTTTCCAACAGGAATAGAAAAATATATTTATTTTCTCTTACCTAACAAGTTCTTGTAACTGCGTTTCATCCTGTACTGGTTTAATATTCCCAACTTGAGCCAAGGCCACTTTGATCTCAGGCCATCCATCACATTTTAATTCGGCTTGTAGCTTGTCAGTGACACACAAGATGTTCAAACGAGCTCTAAGCCTGTTGATATTCACCCTGTAGTGGGTGGTTTCTACTTTATCACCTCGTTGACGGACGCACTTAACCTGAAGAGCAGGCGTTGCTTCGCAGTCGCACGTAATTGTCTGCAACACAGAGAAAAGACAATTGGATGTAATATATGTCGTAGATAAAGTATAGTAAATAAATATATAATGTATATATATAATGGTTATTATTATCTTGGATGATTAAAACCTTGCTTGCTTCTCTCGCTCGTGTTGTACCTATACTTCATCCTAGGTAATAATACGTAATATACAGGATGTTTCCTTTAAAACAACCAGCGCTTTTTTGGGCGAACTAATGACTTTAGAAAAAAATGTTATATACAAGAAATGATCAAGAATAAGGGACTAATTTATTAATAATAACAAACCGAAAATTTGACCAGTGACTCTCAAACGGCAGTACAAAATTATATTTTTTTAAATGTTATCCTATACATATATTTTTTGCCCATTAGATAGAGAATTTTTTTCTGATTTCAACGATATAAATATGGTATAGGGTTGTATAACAATTATTTCGAGAAAAATGGTATTAAAAATAATGTTATAATATTACAATACGCTATGCAATACACAGATACGTCTGTTGCCTAGTTACGCTAGTAGTAAACCCATTTTTTATTACATTATTTCTAGTTTTTAATACCATTTTTCTCGAAATAATTGTTATACAACCCTATGCTATATTTATATCGTTGAAATCAGAAAATAATATATTTAAAGGGCTATAAAATTATATAGGGTGCCATTTAAAAAAATATAATTTTGTTCTACCGTTCGAGAACCACTAGTTAAATATTCGGTTTGTTACTATTGATACATTATCCCCTTATTCTTGATCATTTTTGGTATAAAACATGTTTCTTTAGTTGTTAGTTCGCCCAAAAAAACGCTGGTTGTTTTAAAGGAAACACCCTGTATATAGTATGACTAGCGAGTGAAAGTTGACGTTTAGATTATTTAATAGATGTGGTTTATTTTGAAAACATTTCCCTATATTCGATTTGAAAGAAAACTAACCCTTATGAATTCCGTTACAGAAGATTAGAATTGTACCCAATTCCAGGAGGCATTTAAAATGACCTTAGCAACAGGCTTCAGGGATGTATTTAAAAAATTTAATACCGCAAATTCTAGTTCGTTCGTCTCAGGTGTAAGCAATCCTCGAGTCGGAATTACTGTTACAGGAAATAAAAAATAATGCTATTTCATAAAATTGCCAAACTAAATAGTTTAAAGATCAAAATATTTTGTTATTATCAACATAAACGAAAAATGTTTAAAATATTTTAAACGCAGCCCTGTTTTGATATTCAGTTACCCTAGTAGGCCATTTATTTTCAGCCAGACATAGTAATAATGTATTCCTGTGCTTTCCTAGTCCAGTATTTAAATGAGTTCATGTAAAAATTTTATACCTACATATTTCGTAAAATTCTATTCTTCTCTAGTGTTTCAAAAGAAACCACATCTATAAAATAATTTAAACGTCAACTTTCATTCGCTCATACCGCCGTTTATCCATTTCTCGGTGTGCTAATCTGCTTTACATCAAACGTCTACTTTATTTCAAACTCTACTTTCAAATCTTCTTTCTTTCTTATTCAGAAAATGACGACACAACGAAACTATAGATAAAAGTTTTATAAAATATATGTGAATTGCATTATTAAACTTGGAAATTTAAATATTGAATTGTACACGGTACAATATAGCGCCCACGCCCAATAAAAATATTTTATGAAACTGCTTATGCCTGCGATAATAATTTTTATGTTCGATAGCGAGTCGCTATATCGAATTACTGTACCGTTTGTAGGTTTTATGGTCTGTAAACTGTTGTTTTGGTGCGTCCTGAATTTTCTATTAATGCAAATCATTTTTCAAAATATGTGTGAAGATTTGCGATGAATATTCAATTTCTGCGAACCTTTTGAAATCAGTGACAGAATTATGAGGCGTTTAATCGTTTTATGGCGATCCTTTGAAATAAAAAAATCTATATACTTGTACATCATCCATTTTGTAGGATATACCATATTTCGCAACCCGTATTACATTAATGTTATGCCAAATATATACGGGTAAATATAAATTCAAAAGAATCTAATGGGGACGTTTGATATTGGCGTCACACAACACGCATCTTCCCCTTCTAGACCCGGGGCTAGTGCTACGTGAAAAATGTTTTTAATTCGATGTAAGAGGTCATGGTAATACTCAATTATCTCTCTCTTCGAGTTTGCTGTCTTTGTCTACAGACAATACTTCAGATTCTCTAGATGGTAACAAAAAAAATATAAAATCATAAAGTATCATTCACAACAAAAAAATTAACGTAGCGGTAGAATTAGTGGCAGTGGTAGTGGCCTGTGTAAAAGATTGACTGCGTTATAGCAAATGTATTCGTTCACATCAAAAAAAAATCTGATGTGGCCAGCACATTACCTTCCGTCAGTCGTCAGTTCTATGTATTTTGTACAAATTTCATACAGAAAGTTCCTTGCTAAAGATTATATTTCTTGTACTTTACCTTCCGGCAGTTGCATGTATTTTATGCAAATTCCATACCGAAAATTTATAGCAAAAGATCCTATATTTCCAGTAAAATTATAAGATAAACACACTATGTCAATTTCACTTGACACTGACATCTTTCAATCAAACTGTTTCCAAAGCTATGGCTACTTTATGAAATTTAATTTCTTTATAATTTTTACCTTCCGTCACCTTTAGGTAAGGAAGGTATTGTCTTTGGTCAAAAAATTCGATGATGAGTTTTTAATCAATAAGCACGTTTTAGGGTCCCTAGAATACGAATTTACTATTTTTACGATGATGTCTGTATGTTCCCCTTCTAGACCCGGGGCTAGTGCTACGTGAAAAATGTTTTTAATTCGATGTAAGAGGTCATGGTAATACTCAATTATCTCTCTCTTCGAGTTTGCTGTCTTTGTCTACAGACAATACTTCAGATTCTCTAGATGGTAACAAAAAAAATATAAAATCATAAAGTATCATTCACAACAAAAAAATTAACGTAGCGGTAGAATTAGTGGCAGTGGTAGTGGCCTGTGTAAAAGATTGACTGCGTTATAGCAAATGTATTCGTTCACATCAAAAAAAAATCTGATGTGGCCAGCACATTACCTTCCGTCAGTCGTCAGTTCTATGTATTTTGTACAAATTTCATACAGAAAGTTCCTTGCTAAAGATTATATTTCTTGTACTTTACCTTCCGGCAGTTGCATGTATTTTATGCAAATTCCATACCGAAAATTTATAGCAAAAGATCCTATATTTCCAGTAAAATTATAAGATAAACACACTATGTCAATTTCACTTGACACTGACATCTTTCAATCAAACTGTTTCCAAAGCTATGGCTACTTTATGAAATTTAATTTCTTTATAATTTTTACCTTCCGTCACCTTTAGGTAAGGAAGGTATTGTCTTTGGTCAAAAAATTCGATGATGAGTTTTTAATCAATAAGCACGTTTTAGGGTCCCTAGAATACGAATTTACTATTTTTACGATGATGTCTGTATGTGTGTGTGTGTGTGTGTGTGTGTGTGTGTGTGTGTGTGTGTGTGTGTGTGTGTGTGTGTGTGTGTGTGTGTGTGTGTGTGTGTGTGTGTGTGTGTGTGTGTGTGTGTGTGTGTGTGTGTGTGTGTGTGTGTGTGTGTGTGTGTGTGTGTGTGTGTGTGTGTGTGTGTGTGTGTGTGTGTGTGTGTGTGTGTGTGTG